>PISX010036947.1:0-11493 GCA_004024625.1 Mellivora capensis | reverse complement strand
TCTTTTTGAGTGCTTTTTATCGGACTTCAAGTTAATGCTGGTCCCCAGTCTTAGGGGACTCTCGTATTGGGTTATTACTTCCCAATGCGTCTCCTCTGGTGGCTCCCTCCCCCTTTTGTTTATCTTCCGATACCAGTCCGGTGTTCCCGCTTGGCTTTACCTGCCCACTGGCGTCTTCTGCCCCCGTAGAGATCCTGACATCCCACTGGCGTCTTCTGCCCCCGTAGAGATCCTGACGAGTAGAATTTTGATCTCTGGCTGATTTCATGAGTGATCGGTGTTCCTTGGTAGGTAATCAGCTCACTTTAGGGGACAGGTTGAACCAGAGCATCCTCCTAGTTCTGCTGTTGAGCATTTTTGTGTATCTGTTGGTCATTTGCATGTTTTCTTTGGAAAAATGTCTTTTGGGTCCTCTATTCATTTTTTAAGTAAGATTGTTTATCTTTTTGGTGTTGAGTTATATATATTCTTTGTATATTTTGGATGTGAACCTCTTATTGGATATATCATTTGCATTTATCTTTTCCCATTCAGCCAGTTTCCTTTTTGGGTTGTTGATAATCTCTTCGCTGTGCAAAAACCTTTTTATTCTGGTGTTGTCCCAATAGTTTATTTTTGTCTTTGATTCCCTTGCCTGAGGAAACATGGCTAGAAAAGTGTTGCTAAGGCCAGTATCAAAGAAATTACTGCCTGTGTGTTTTTCTAGAAGTTTTATGACTTTAACTCTCACAGTTAAGTCTTTAATCTATTTTGAGTTTATTTTTAATGTGTGGTATAAGAAAGTGGTTTAGCCTCATTCTTTTGCATGTAGCTGTCTGTCCAGTTTCCTCAACACTATTATTGAAGAGACTGTCTTCTTCCCACTGTATATTCTTACCTCTTTTGTCAGAGATTGATTGACCATATAAACATGGGTTTATTTCTGGACTCTTTATTCTCTTCTATTGATCCATGTCTCTATTTTTGTGCCATAGTATTTTGATTAATATAGCTTTGTAGTTTAGTTTGAAATCTGGGATTGTGATACCTCCAACTTCATTCTTCTTTTTCAAGATTGCTTTAGCTAATCAGTGTCTTTTGTGGTTTTGGGATTATCTGTTCTAGTTCTATGAAAAATATTATTGGAATTTTTTTTTTTAAAGAGATAGAGAGGAAGACACAGGCTTCTCGCTGAGCAGGGAGCCTGATGTGGGGCTCGATTCCAGGACCTTGAGATCATGACCTGAGCTGAAGGCAGATGCCTAACAACTGAGCCACCCAGGCGCCCCTATTATTGGAATTTTAATAGGGATGACATTGAATCTGTACACCAGTTTGGTTATTATGGACATTTTGACACTATTGATCCTTCTAATCCATGAGCAGGGTATATCTTTCCATGTATTGGTGTTGTCTTCAATTTCTTTTATTAATGTCTTATAGTTTATAAAGTACAGGTTTTTTACTTTCTTGGCTAAATTTATTCTTATTTTTGATGCAGTTGGAAATGGAATTGTTTTCTTACCTTTCTGTTACCTTTTTAAAAAAGATTTTATTTATTTATTTGACAGAGAGAGTGAGAGAACACAAGCAGGGGTGGGGGCAGAGGGAGAGAGAGAAGCAGACTCCCCACTGAGTAGAGAGATGGATGTGGGGCTCCATTCCAGGACCCTGAGATCATGACTGGAGCTGAAAGCAGTTGCTTAACCAACTGAGCCATCCAGGTACCTCTCTACTAGTTTATTATTAACATTTAGAAACACAAAAGATTTCTGTATATTAATTTTGTATCCTGTAAGTTTACCGTATTTGTTTATTAGTACTAATAGTACCACTTTTTGGTGGAGTCTTTTTTTTTTTTTTTTTTTGGTGGAGTCTTTAGGGTTTTCTACATATAAAATCACATTTTCTGCAAATAATGACAGTTTTACTTCTTCCTTGCCAATCTGAATGCCTTTTCTTTCTTTTTCTTCCCTGCTGTGGCTAGGACTTCCAGTATTATGTTGAATAAAATTGGGGAGTGGTCATCTTTGTTTTGTTTCTGATCTTGGAGGAAAATCTTTCAGCTTTTCATCATTGAACATGTTGTTAGTTGTGGCTTTATTTATGAAGCCTTTGTTATGTTGAGGTATGTTACCTCTACACACACTTTGTGAAGCATTTTTATAATGTATAGAGTTTGAATTTTGTCAAGGGCTTTCTCTGTATCTATTGAGACGCTCATATTATTTTTCTCCTTCAAATGACAGAAGCTGAAGTTTGCCTCTTGGGAATGGGAAGGAATGGGAAAAGATATAGGTAGGATATTATAGAACATAAATATTTACAATAATTCTCCTTGACCTGATTTTATGTCCTCATACAGGAAAGATACATAGAATAACCAGTTCATTCTTCCCTTGTCTAATTTAATAGTTAATTTCTGAGGATTTGTTATGAACCAGGTCCAGTTGTAGTTCATGATGTGAGCAAAACCAGCAGGTCACTGTACTTATGGAACTTATATTCCATTGGGGATGATTAACAATAAACATTCTAATGTTTCACTGAACATTAAAATATATCAGTAGTGTTAAAAGCTATACAGAGAAATTTGTAATGAAAGATGATGGTGACAAAGTTGTTGCTTAAGATTAGGTTGACAGAGAAGGACTAGGTATAGAGATATTTAAACAGAGCTAACAAAAGAAGGAGTCAGCAATGAAAAATCAGGCTTTTCAAAGAACGAAAATCACTTCTGAATTTGAATTCAGGCAGCTGGGTGGAGCAGTGTTGCAATTTTTGTAGAAGTACAGGAAGAGTGATAGGCTGACAGCAGAGTAAGGAGGGACTGCATTTCTCAAGTGTGAAATCAGTTTTTAGTTGCTTTTGAATGAGCCTGGCCTTGATATCCTTAAAATAGATTTAAAGGACTAAAGTAAAGCCCTGAACAAGTGTAAACATGGTTACAGAAGGGATTAGTATTGGAGGATTAGGCAGAAGTAAATTCACATAAATTTGAATCAAACTAAATAGAGGCTGAAGGCTAGATGGAAGATTACTTAAGAGGAAATGTTAAACCAAAATTTGTTATTGCAGTAACAATAAGGATATAGTTCAAGATAGTTTTTCCTCGTTAGTTGGGTGACTCAATATTCCTGTCTAAGGGTATAATGTTGTCTTCCTATGGCTTAAGCCCATACAATAAGGTAGCAACTGGTTTCTTTTAGTAGTATTTTTGTTAGCTCTGGGATGGATTTATTACAACTGGTGGTCTGGAGAAGACAAATTCTATGCTTTCATTTTTTTTTTTTTGAAAGAGAGAGTGAGCATGCATGGGGGTTGTGGGGAGGGGCAAAGGGAGAGGGAGAGAGAGAATCCTAAGCAGGCTGCATGCTCAGCACAGAGCCCAATGCAGGGCTCAATCTCAGGACCCTGAGATCATGACCTGAGCTGATATCAAGACTTCAATGCTTAACCAACTGGGCTGCACAGATGCCCCTATGCTTTTATTTATTGAGCATGGTGATAGTCATTGGGGATATAATGGTGATAAGAGACTGTCTTTTGCCCTCAAGAAGCTCACCTTCTGGAGGGGAAATAAGGACAAGTAAATTGTCAATTAACACACAGAGGGTTAAATGTTATGCCAAGGGTGAGGATAAGGTGATGTGAGGGAACTGAACCCAATCAGAAGGGGGATTAGAGAAGTTGGGGACTGCTTCTAGGGGAGTGACACCAGGTCTAAGACCCAAAGTATGGGCATGAGTTATCCTTGTTACTGTAGGATGTGGAATTGGAGAGGTGATAGAGAGGGGACTTTCCAGGAGAATGAAAAGCACTTCACAGCCTGGGGTTGACAGATACTGCAATATATAGAGAAAGGGTAGATGGAGGCCAGTATATGCAGTGTGAGAAAGTGTGAGACCTGAGATGGGAGTGGTGAGCTGAAGGTAGAACATGGAAGGCATTCAGTCATATCATTGGGCTTGAACTTCACACCAAGAACAAAGGAGAGTGACAGGATCATATTTGTACTTTAGAAAGACTCTGATACTAGGGTGAAGAATGGTTGGAAACAGGGCCACATTGCTAGCACATATGTCTTGTGTTAATAGAAAAAAACTTGTATGAATTATAAAAATGTGCTCTCTCTTGGCTGACAAATGATCAAATAGTGTGCCCTCAACCTTGATCTTGGGAGCTGAGTTTGGACTGTATTTTTTCCTTTTCTTCCTTACTAACAACGTGACTCAATGGTTTTGGGAAGGACAAAACAGAAAAGGGTTATATAGGAATCCAGGTGACAGCTGCTGGGGGAATGAACTAAGGGATAAAGACAGGTGGATAGCTTTTTGAGATATTCAGAATTGACGGGAATTGGTAACAGATTGGATATGAAAGGTAAGAAAAGGGAATGGGAAACTTTCTGTATTTGTATGTGCATTTGCATATTCAGCATTTTACCCTTCCCTCTCTCCTCTTTTATTCCTTCTCCTGAGGACATAGTTCTGTTCTCCAGAGAGCTCACAATATAGTTAAGGGGGCTAACGGAGGGCTTCTGTCAGATAAGAAACCACGTAAATATATTTGGGAGTTAGAATACTATATGAAAACTGGAGAGTAGGACACAAAAGAAGTGGTCCATTCTCTTTGAGAGTTGGGAAGGCAGCCAGAAAAGGCAGTAGGACTGGAATTTTAAAAGAGGCGCATGTGGGGGAGCCCAAGTGGCTCAGTCAGTTAAATATCTGCCTTCAGCTAAGTTCATATTCCAGGGTCCTGAGATCAAGCCCTATGTCTGACTCCCTGCTCAGTGGGGAGCTTGCTTCTCCCTCCCCCTCTGCCTGCTGCTCCCACTGCTTGTTCTCTCTCTCTGTCAAATAAATAAAAGCTCTAAAGATTTAAAAAAAAAAAAAGAGCATGTGGCCAGAAGACACACAAAGGAGACTGAAGATGGTAGGGTTTGAAGTGGAGAAGGATAAGGCAACCGTGGTGGTCTTGACAAAGACCCAGAGATGTAAAACAGTGTAGACTTTTGGAAAACTGAAAGTCTTCACCTGACTGAAGCTGTGAGACCAATGGGTATGGTGCAATAAGAGATAGTGAAGTAGAGTCAAGGGCCAAATGATTGGGGCCCATTCACTTGACAAATATTGTGGTGTCTTTGTGCTAAGTGCTTGGTAAAAGTGATTATAGATAGACATAGTCTCTGCCTTCATGGTTTTTAGGCTTTATTGTGAAAGCAGTTCAGGAGCTTGTATAGTCTTTCTCTGATTACTTTGGGGACAGTGTGGTAGATGTGTTGTGGGTAGACTGAAGACAGAGAGATGAGGTAGGGACCATCTTTATCCAGGAGATGATGATGGGTGCTGAACTGAGGCCACCTTACTGAAGATGATGCAGGGAGAGATTAAAGTTAAGGAGAGGTCACTGATAAGACTCATTGACTAATAGGATATAAAGTGTGAGGAAACTGGAGGATCAGGGGATGGTTTCCTGGTCTTTGATATGAATGACTGGGCAGTAAGATATTTTTCTCTCATTGAGATAAGAAATTTAGAAGGAGGTGTGAGTGAAGGAAATAAACTCTGTTTTATAGAATTATTTTGTTTCCTGACCAAAAGTGATAAATTTATATGCAAATAATTCCCTAAACTACCCACATTCTTCAGGTTGGCTCAAAATTGTGTGTGTGTGTGTGTGTGTGTGTGTGTGTGTGTGTGTGTTTATATGTGTTTGTTTGTGATGTTCATGGTGATGGCACAGAGAGTGGAGGAGGAACAGGAAACTCAAAGGGGTTTTTTCAATAGTACTCTGCCCTGACATTAGGCTCTCTATAATCTGGAAAACAATGATTTCCTCTGTGAAGCAAGCTGGCTGATTAAGTTTCTAAATCCATTTGAGACAGCATGCCTATTTAGAGAAAAGCAAAAGATTTTCATAGTTGTTAGTTTCAAGCTTACCCAGAGCTTCAAATTATGAAATAAGTGATGGCTCTAGTTTCATGTCATCAAACTCCTAGTTTTCAGTTTCTCACTTCCCTCTAAAACAATTTTATATAAAAGACACTTCCTTATTTGTTGACAACCATATAAAAATAAATAGCAGGACACACAATGTGAGGTACTTTGCTTACATTCCTCATGGGGTCAAAGCCATCAGGAAATAATGTGCTGATCATCACATAAATTATTAAAGAAAGCAGTATCCTGGGATCATAAATCAAATAATTAATTTATAACATATCATTTAAAAAGGTATTTTATTAGAATGTTATAATAGGTGCTTAGGCTTTAAGATAACTTCCTGGTTCATGGAACAATATAAAGTTATTTACAAAGAATACCTATTTTTTCATATGACAGCTTTAAAGGTAGGTTTACCACATAATCATGTAAGGCATGATTTGAATGGATCCCTTTAGAGTTGTGTATTTGGTGGTCCTAGATAAGGTTTAGTATTCTATGGAAACAGAAACTGAGGGAAATGAGACCAATCCAAAAGAAGGACCCATGCTGAGCACCAGAAGTAAAGGGCTGACTAGAGATGAAGACAAAGACTTGCCAAGAAGTCCAGCATGGAAAATGACTGGACCTTTACCTGCAGAAGGAAGAATAGATGGGGAGGTAAACACAAGTATTTGTTTTTGTTTTTATTTTTACAAGAGGGAATAAAGTGGAAAGGTAGTAGGAGTTTAGTGTCTATGGAATTGGTCTATGTATCAGTTGATTTGTCACCATAAATTTGTTTAGCGATATTGTTGAATGTAGTCAATTATTGTGAAATCCATTTACTGAGCAGTATTAACTCATTGGGATATAAACATGAAAAAAATGATGTATTCCAGTATCTATACTGAGCTGTGCTCTCCTGAGGCCCCCTATCTTTTTGGGTAGCAAATTCTCTTACTGACATCATAACCCAATTCTATTAGTATTGTCAGTTTGGGTTTTCACAGTCCTAGTATTATGGTTAAGACCCAAATCCTGTTGATATTAAAACTTGTGTCTTTTATTTGAGCTGTAGCTCTTTTCTTTCTCTTCCTCTAACTCGGACTTGTCTTTAGTGACTTTAAATAGTGGGAGAAAGAGGTATATGGACTCAGTCTCAATTAGCTGTGTCTCCCTTTTCCTAGGTACATTCTACTTGAGTCTTGGGGAGGAGGAATAGGAGAGACTCGTGTCTTGAGCCTGTCCTGCTGTTGTGTGGTTTCAGGTGTCACTCAGGGTAGTGGGTGCTCAAAAGCTAGTCTCTAGCAGGTTCTTAGGTGGGTTGTGTAAGGCTCTTCTCACTATGCAACTTTTTGGCATGGGAGATCCCAAGTAAATTAAACCCAGTCATCTTCTACAATTCCCCTCAGTCAGTAAGGAACTACATTCTTGGGCGCCTGGGTGGCTCAGTTGGTTGGGCAACTGCCTTTGGCTCAAGTCATGAACCTGGAGTCCCGGGATTGAGTCCCACATCAGACTCCCTGCTTGGCGGGAGTCTGCTTCTCCCTCTGACCCTCCCCCATCTTGTGCTTTCTCTCTCTCTCTCTCTCTCAAGTAAAGAAATAAAATCTTAAAAAAAAAAAAGAAACTACATTCTTTAATGTACCAAACATGCATGAAATCCTTAGTGCATGAAGATAATTCCATTGGAAGACCTCTCTTTTCTACCTTCTCTTTCTTGCCCATTTCTTTAGTCTTAACAACATCTAGAGCTCTGCTCATCCAGTGGTTCAGCAGTATTGGTATGAGAGGATTACCATCTCTTAATTTATGTGGCTTCCTGAGGTTTACCACTAACAGACCAACCGCCTTTTCTCTCTCCTAGTTCTCTTCTTATACTATGGAATGGTTAGGGTAGTGGGATTGGTGAGTGGTGATAGCATAGCTTGGCTGACCCAATCTTTCTCCCTTACTGTAAGGAGATGTGGCTGGCTATATTCTAAGCTTGAAATCTGTGATACATAGATTACCTCATTCTTGGAATCTGGGGATACTTTTTGTTCTCATATTTGGGGCTTCGTAATTGATTTCAGGAAAATGGAATTGGTGAATACTAAATTTTATCACATTTTAATAGCAAAGATCCCAGACTGAGCACAAAAACAAGAGTGCTCCTGGGAAATCTGAATGTGAACGGAGGATCAGAGATGTCAATGGGTGAGGATTTTATTTGTGACGGACTTGATGAGTCTCATTCAGTAACTTAATGATGCTTCAGATCACTTTGAAAACACGTAACTATTTGTATCTTGTGATTTGCCTACTATTGGGCTTTTCTGCTAGACTGTAACCTCTATGAGGACTGAGAGTATCTTTTTCCTTCACCACTTTACCATAGCACCAACTGCAGAATAATGGCAAATAGTAGGAGCCTCATTGACTGACTGACTGACTGACTGACTGACTGTTGGACAGGTGGCTCTCAGTGCGAGGATCCCTGAGTTTGGGATACAGCAATACAAACCTTCTTAACATAAAGCTGCCATAAATTGGGCACTAACTCTGTGCGGGAATGGGGCCGATCACCTCCCATTTTCTAATGGGATTCATGCAGCTCTTGGAGGTGGGTACTAGTATCTGATTTTTCATAAAAGAGAAAACTAAGGCTTAACCATAGTCCAATTCTATACAAAAGTCTGTCTCCAAAGACTTAAACTTTTTTTCTATCAGTTTACATATATGAAGCTTAAAATATCAAATATTTCTATAGTACTTATAATAAAATATAGCAAGCAGTTCCTTGTTCCACAAATCAAAATTCTCTTAACCACATATTGCCTCTTTCAATTTCTATTCCTTCTCTAGGCTATATTTCACAGTCAAGATTCTTGAAAGGATTATGTATACATACTTTCCCTGTTTACTTTCAACTCATTCTTTCTTTAGCACAATGCCCTTATTTGTAGGTTATTTTAACTTTGTGTTCTTATTGTTAATGACTACCTCTGAGCTTCCCTGTTCTGTATTCACTCCACATGTGGAGTGAGTAATTAACCAGGTCACAAGAGCTCAGAGCATCCTGTTTGCTGTCTCTTAAATTATTTATTTTAATATTTAATTCATTTAGTTTAGTCATATATTTATAATTATTTTGTAGTTATGTATATATTTGTTATTTGTAAATAATTTATTATTAGTCTAGGGGAGGTTCCACACACCTCCATATAAGGAAATTCCTTGCTGTTCCACAATTGTCACTGTTATATTCTTCATATTTGATGTGGTCTTTCTGAGGCAATTTGGAGAAACTACATTACATTTCCTAGAAACTGCGTAATTTGGGGTGAAAGTTGGTCAAAAGGGACATTCACTTGAAATTTGGAAGGCAGAAGTAAAGCAGCAGCCATCCATACTTGTCTGAAGGTGAGGCAGTAAGAGGCAGTAAGAAGGAGATGGGCTGGCATCCTCCAAGTCTTCTTCCTGAATCCTGGCCTTGCAGACTGTAATGATGCCAGGACCACCACAAGACTCTCAGCAGCAAATCCACAGAGGTGGTGGCTATGCAGAGACAATGGTTTTCTTATATGAGACTCATTCACAGTCCTACTCCAGTTCTTGGTCTTGCTGAGCTTCCAGCTTCTAATACCAAAAACCAACTCCAGTGCTTCAGGGAAGCTTGGCAGTAACTTTTTTTTTTTTTTCTGGATCCTCCAACTTCTTTCTTCAGTTCTTTACTTCCTCAGTTTGACTTCTTTAATAAATTTCCTACTTTGTAATATTCACAGTGGATCTGTTTCCCTGATGGAACTCTAATACTATTATTGTTTCAGTTTTCTATTACTGTGGACCAACTATCCCAAAGCTTAGGGGCTTAAAACAACCATTTTACTATTTTCATGTTTCTCTGGGTTGACTGGACTAAGCTAGGTGGCTCTTCTGTTGGTCTTAACTTGGAGTTTGGTGACTATGAATGGAATTGTGTAGGGGTTTGACTCATCTAGTGCTATGGACTGAACCTTTGAAAACTCAGTAGCTTAAAACAACAACCATTTTATTTTCTCCATGTCTTTTTGCTGACTGGGTTTAAAAGGGAGTTTCCTTTGTTGGTCATGCTTCTAATCTGGTGATTACAGATTGAACCGTCTTGAGGTTAGACCAGGAAGTAGGGATTTTGGCCTCTTCTTTCTCCACATAGTCTCAGAACCTCTTCAGTGGTCTCTTCATCACCATAGCTGAAGTTTGTATATGGAAGCTCAGGGTTCCCAGGAACACACAAGCAGAAGCTTTTATCATTTCTGATATATTCTGTTAGTTAAAGCAAGTCACTGGGACAACCAGGATTCAAAGTAGGAGGTAACTACCTAATCCCATGTGGTGGTATGATAAGAATAAGATTAAGAATAAGAATAGGAGATAATAACAATGGTGATAATAGGAATTGTGGATCTTTAGAAACCAATTTTTTTTATTTTACATAAATATACACATTTATTTGTTTGTGTTTATACACATTTGCTTTATGTGCTTTCGTCTATATACATACACACGTAAATTTATAAAATTACATGTATTAATCCCTCTCCACTGCATATAATCACCACTGATTCCCAAGGTATTTCAGTTTCTCTGGCTAGAGGTAATTCCCACCAGAAGCTACATGATTCATAGGACAGTCAGAGATAAAGATGTACCATATGTGTAGCTGCATGAGTTTGGTAACTAGTCTCCAAAGATGATTTCCTAGTGAACCATACCTCTAGATATTGATAATCTTGGTAGTCCCCAAGCAGACTGAATTGGGGCTGTCTCTGGGCAAACAATAGAAAAGTAGCAGAAGAGACACTGCATGGCTTCTAAGTTTAGGCTAAGCTTTTCCTTGGGAATTTTGGAACTTGGATTCTGGAGAAGCGAATCAACATAGAAAAGAAAATCCTACTATAGATAGGCTTTGGTATTTAGAAGAAGCCCAACAGCTAAGGGAACATGAGAAAGGTGATGTTGATACTGCTTTTTTTTTTAAATATATATTTGATGTTCCCACTCTGCTTTACCTGCCCACTGGCATCTTCTGCCCCCCGTAGAGATCCAGATGTGTAGAATTCTGATCTCAGGCTGATTTCATGGGTGATCAGAGTTCTTTGGTAGGTAATCAACTCACTTTAGGGGACAGGTTGGTTGTTGAAACAGCACCGCCTCCTACTCCTCTGCCATCTTCTAAATATATATATTTTTTTTAATTAAATTTTTTTATTTTTTATAAACATATAAAGTATTTTTATCCCCAGGGGTACATGTCTGTGAATCACCAGGTTTACACATTTCACAGCACTATCCATAGCACATACCCTCCCCAATGTCCATTACCCCACCCACCTTTCCCTCCCCCCCTCCCCCCCAGCAACCCTCAGTTTGTTTTGTGAGATTAAGAGTCACTTATGGTTTGTCTCCCTCCCAATCCCATCTTGTTTCTTTTCTTCTTTTCCTACCCCCCCAACCCCCTATGTTGCATCTCCACTTCCTCATATCAGGGAGATCATATGATAGTTGTCTTTCTCTGACTGACTTATTTCACTAAGCATGATACCCTCTAGTTCCATCCACGTCG
>PISX010036946.1:0-11488 GCA_004024625.1 Mellivora capensis | reverse complement strand
AACCTGAGGGTTTTGAAGGGGCGGGGGGTGGGAGGTTGGGGGAGCCTGGTGGTGGGTATTGTGGAGGGCACGCATTGCATGGAGCACTGGGTGTGGTGTAAAACTATGAATTCTGTTACGCTGAAAAGAAATTAAAAAAAATTTTGACATGCAAGGGAATTCATTAAGATGTGTATTTTGCTTTCAAGGAACAAAAAAGTCAAGTTTCAAAAGCCTCCATGAACCGACATATTTTGGCTGTTGAGTTAAGCTCTCAATAGTGATTCTAGCAGGGGTTCAGTGGAGAACACTCTTCCCATGCTATCTCACTTTAGAAGAACAAGCAAATCAGCAGGTTTTCTAGACCAATGACATTCTCTTTCATCTGGGCAACCTGATAAATATGGATCTCCACAGTGTCTGCCTGGGGAGTGTGAATGCAGATATAGTTAATGGATTCACTGAAGACATTCTGACCAAAATTTGACCTGTGAGGAGGAACAGTTACGTGACCTACTGCTGTAGTAAGTAAAAAAATAAATAAATAAACAAATAAATAAGAAATCAACCAACATCAACTCAGGAGACAGAAAACTCAGTCTGGTAAAGAGCAAGTCACTCACTGATTCAGAGTTTATAGTCCTTATCCCACAACCAGATAAAGCCTTCAAGAATCAGGAAGTCATACTTTGAAAAATACTGTATGGGAGTTACCAACTTCTAACAAAATAGCTAATAGAAATTGAAAACACAGGGATGCACAATTAGAGATAGGGTGTCTCAAATTATGCTAAAAATAAGACTCCTTTAAATTTTAGTTCTTGTGGGTTTTTTTTAAGATTTTATTTATTTATTTATTTGACAGGCAGAGATCACAAGTAGGCAGAGAGGCAGGCGCGGGGGGGGGGGGGGGGTGGGGGGGAAGCAGGCTCCCGGCTGAGCAGAGAGCCCGATGTGGGGCTCGATCCCTGGACCTCGAGATCATGATCTGAGCAAAAGGCAGAGGCTTTAACCCTCTGAGCCACCCAGGTGCCCCAGTTCTTGTGATTTTTAATGACAAGTTTTTAAAGCAACTACAGGTAATAGGCAGAAGACACATGGAGAGGATCAATAGGGGAAGAAACAAAGACTTTGTAATATTTCTACCATCAACACGCACTGCAAGAAGAAACCATATCAGCAGTACCGTCTTTTAACTTCAAGGACAATGAGATACCTAACAGCCATTGCCTGTTTTTAAATCCATTCCAATCTCAATGAAATGTACTTGGGAAGAATTTGGAAAGTGAACCTTCCCAAATCCAACTATAATCAGGCAAATTAGATTAGAAAAAAAAAAATTGGCAGCTAGGGGCTTACAACCACCTCTTACAGAAAGTAAAATGCCCTAGAATCACAAACATTGAAATCAGTGAAATTTTGATCTCAAAATATGGGGAAGCCCAGCAGCTACTTTCAAATTTTATTTCCCTTGATGTAACTAAACAGAAAAAATATATTTTGCAGAACATTAAATGTCCCTAGTAAAGATAATGTAGTTAGTAGTTGCCAAATTTTAATTTTAAAAATGAAGGGTTTTTTGTTTTTGTTTTTGTTTTTTTGTTTTTGTTTTTTGTTTTGTTTTAGTTTTTATTTTATTCCAGTTAGTTAACCTACAGTGTTATATTAGTTTTAGGAGTACAATGTAGTGACTCAACAATTCCATAAATCACCAGTGCTCTCCATGACAAGTGTACTCCTTAGTCCCCATCACTCGTTTAACCCATCTCGATCTCTTGCACTGTTGGTAGGAATGCAAACTGGTGCCATCACCTGGAAAACAGTATGGAGTTTCCTCAAAAAGTTAAAAATAGAACTATCCTATCCTCCAGCAATTGTGCTACCAGGTATTCACCTGAAGAATACAAAGGTACTAATTTAAAGGGATGCATGCACCTCAGTGTTTTCAGCAGCATTATCTGCAATAGCCAACTGTAGAAACAGCCCAATTATTCATTGACTAATGAATGGATAAAGAAGATGTGGTATAAAAATGAAGATGTTTTTATACTAGAGGCCATACAAAAAAGAGAAGGCCTGAAATCAATATGGTTTGTTTTTATTGTAGTTAAAAAATACGTAACATGAGTTTTACTCCCTTAATAAATATTTAAGAGGACAATCCAGTATCACTAACTCAAAACACAATGTTGTACAGCAGATATCTAGAACTTTTTCATCTTGCATAACTGAAACTCTGTACATTGAATTTCCTCCTTCCACCACCTGGGAACCACCATTTTCCTTTCTATTTCTAGGAGTCTGACTACTTTAAATACCTGGCTACTTTAGATTAAAAAAATTGCATGAGACTAGAATTGTCAGAAAAAAATTACGGTGATTCCAGGGGGAAAATAGAGTAAAGAATATGTTGGAAAAAAGGGATACAAGAAAAGTAGAATAAATTGATAAGAATGGTAAGAAATGTAGCTTCAGTTAACATTTCCAGATATCATGAATTTTCTATTCATGCTTTTTTCCCTACTTCCAATGCCAAACCTTTAACTGGGCCAGGGATTCTGAAAGATGGGAACAACTTTGTAACCACTGTACCACAATGTGATGATTCACTTAAGAATATGTGTTACTGTTGTAACATAACTATTCAAATAATTACCACAATTCAGGTTTCACCCACAGTCCAGTTAATTAAATATTATTGAAAATATTCAGTGTACATAACATAAAATCAGGCACTATGGAGAAGATAAAAATGATTGAAGAGACCATTTCTACTATTAATATTTTATGGTATAGATATACAATATACATTTATTTTGTGGCCTAAGAATAATTAATAAATGCATTAACAGGTATAAAATCATCCTGAAATACCTGACTTGTGGCAGATAATGTATTCCTGAAAATGTATACATAAATTAAATGTTATCAAATTAAATTACTGTTAGAAAAATCCAGGAGATTAATTGAAGCAATACTATTTTGAGAAATTTGATAAAGCAAAGTCACTCCCTGACTTGTCTTGTGCACTAATCCATATTTTCACAAATTGGTCTGGCTTCAAATAAGGTACAAGTATATATTAAAAATTGAAACCAAAGTGCTGAGTGGACATAAAGACACTTTTCAAAGGAGTGTAAGATTATTCCAGGGTTTTTAAAATACAGAATTCTTTGTTTGGGTCCTAAACAAGTTGAGAGGATAGAATAGTTTTTGAAAGACTGCTGTAGTACAACATACTGATTCAACATTTATGTACATTACAAAATGCTCACTATGATGAGTATAGATACCATCTGCCACCATATAAGTTTACTATAATATTATTGACTGTAATTCTTATGCTGTAGTTTTCATCCTTATGACTTATTTATTGTTTATTTGGAACTTCATATGTCTTAATCCCCTTTACCTATTTTATCTATCCCTCTGCCCTCCTCCACTATGCCAACCATGTTTATTCTTTGTATATATGAGTCTGTTTCTTTTTTTTTTTAAGATTTTATTTATTTATTTGACAGAGATCAAAGTAGGCAGAGAGGCAGGCAGAGAGAGAGGAGGAAGCAGGCCCCCTGCTGAGCAGAGAGCCCGATGTGGGGCTCGATCCCAGGACCCTGAGATCATGACCTGAGCCAAAGGCAGAGGCTTTAACCCACTGAGCCACCCAGGCGCCCCTATGAGTCTGTTTCTTCTTCCCATTGTTTATTCATTTGATTTTCAGGTTCTATATATGAGTGAAATCATATAGTATTTGTCTTTGTCTGACTTATTTCATTTAGTATAACACTCTCTAGGTCCACCCATGCTGTCACAAATGACAAGATCTCATTCTTCTTTATGGTTGAGTAATATTCCATAACACACATACACGCATGCATGTGTGCACACACACACACAAACACATACTACATACTTCTATTTTCCTTATCCATTTATCTATCAATGGACACTTAGGCTGCTTTCATATATTAACTATTATAAATAATGCTGCAATAAATAGGGATTCATATATTTTTCTCAAATTAATGTTTTTGTTTTCTTTTGGTAAATGCCCAGAAGTGGAATTACTGGATTGTATGGTACTTCTATTTTTAATCTTTGGAGGAACTTCCATACTATTTTCCACAGTGGTTGCACCAATTTACAATCCCAATAGTGCATGAGTATTCCCTTATTTAACATCCTTGCCAGCACTTTTTATTTCTTGTCTTCTTTATATCAGCAATTCTGACTGGTATGAGCTAATATCTCATTGTAGTTTTGATTTCCCTGAGTGTTAGCAAAGCTGAACATCTTATCATGTTTCTGTTGACCATCTTTATGTCTTCTTTGGAAAAATTTCTATTGAGATACTCTGCTCATTAATTAATTAGATTGTTTAATTTTTGGTGTTGAGTTATACAAGTTCTTTATATGTTTTTTATATTAATTCCTTATGGTATATATTATTTCCAGTATCTTCTCCTATTCAGTAGGTTGCCTTTTCATTTTGTTAATGGTTTCATTCACTGTGGAAGTTTGATAATCCCCACTGTTTATTTTTGCTTTTGTTTCTTTTGCCTGAGGAGACCAATCCAAAAACAAAACAAAACAACAACTATCTATCATCTATCTATCTTAGTGATATATGTGATAGTAAAATAAAATATATTTGATAATATATAATAAAATAAAATTTGAAAATTGTATATATATGATAATAAAAGATGCATATATTGCTAAGACCAATATCCAAGAGCTTATGGTCTGTGTTTTCCTTTTGGAATTTTATGGTTATTTACATTTAGGTCTTTAAACCATTGGGGGTTTATTTTTATATATGGTGTAAGAATGTGCCTTCTTTTGTCATTGATTAATTGCCCATATAATCGTAGGTTTATTTCTGGGTTCTATATTCTATTCCACTGACATATGTGTCTACCTTTCTGCCACTAATTACTACCATTGATTATTACAGCTTAACAGTATATCTTGAAATCTGAGATTGTAATATCTCACCTTTGTTCTTCTTTCTCAAGGTTGCCATGGGTATTTCAGATCTTTTGTGGTCCCATAACAATTTTGGTAGTAATTTTTCTAGTTCTATGAAAAATACTATTGGCATTTTGATAGGAATTACACTGAATTTATAGATAGCTTTGGGTAGTATGGATATTTTAACAATATTAATTCTTCCAATCCAGGAGCATGGTATAGCATACCATTTATTTGGATCATCTTAAGTTTCTTCCATCAATATCTTATAGTTTTCACAATACAGATCTTTCACTTCCTTGCTTATTTATTCCTATGTATTTTATTATTTTCAATGTTATTGTATATGGAATTCTTTTCTTAATTTCTCTTCCTTCTAGTTTATTATTAGTTATAGAAGTACAACAGAATTATGTATATTAATTTTGTTTCTTACAGATTTACTACATTCATTTATTATTTCTAAATGAATACTGGTGGAATCTTTAGGATTTTCTAAATGTCATATCATGTCATCTGCAAATAGTGAAAGTTTTACTTATTTCTGACTAATTTGGGTGTCTTTTATTTCTTCTTCTTGTCTGATTGCTGTGGCTAGGACTTCCAGGACTATGGTGAATAAAAGTGGCAAGAGTGGACATCCTTGTTTTGTTTCTGATCTTAAAAAAAATGTTAGCTTTTTAGTAGTGAGTATGATGTTAGCTGTGGGTTTGTCATATATGGCCTTATGTTCCCTCTATACCCACTTTCATGAGAGTTTTTATCATGAATAGATATTGAATTTTTTCAAATGATTTTTCTATATCTACTGAGATTATCGTGATTTTTATCCTTTATTTTATCAATGTGGTGTGCCACATTGACTGGTTTGTGGATATTGAACCATCCTAGTATCCCTGGAATAAGTCCCACTTGATCATGTGAATAATCCTTTAATGCATTGTTGATTTTGGCTTGCTAATATTTTGTTGATTTTTGTTTCTATGTTTATCTGGGATAATGGCCTATAATTTTACTTTTTTTGTAGTCTCTTTGGTTTTTGTATTAGTAAAATAAATAAAGTTAGAAGAAATTTCTTCTTATTCAATATTTTGGAATGATTTGAGGAGAAAACGTTTCAACCCATCTTTAAACGTTTGGTAGAATTTGCCTATGAAGCCATCTGGTCCTCTACTTTTGTTTATTAAGATTTGTTTTGCTTATCAATTGAATTTCCTTTGTAGTAATCAGTCTGCTCAGATTTTCTATTTCTTTCTGATTTAGTCCTTGAAAACTCTATGTTTCTAAAAACTTATCAATTCCTTTTGGTTTATCAGTTTCTATGAGTCTCAGTTTTCTTTATCCCCCTGGCTCTTACAGAGTTAAACCCAGTTGATTTTTCATCACCCCTATATTTAAGCCAAGCTGATTTTAAATGCCAGACATTATGGAGGCTTATCACCCCAAAATAGACTCCCCAGGGTGGGAGGCACCCAATGTGGGGCTTGATCCCCTCACTTCTCAGGGAGGACTTTCATGCCTCTATTTCCCCAGCCTGTGGCTCACCACACTAAGGGATGTGTTCCCAAATCCACCTCTGCTCTCTTACTCTTCTTGATTTAGCTTCTTTTTTATATCTTTAGCCAGGGAAGGGATGTTCTGCTATTCTTCAGGTCATTTTCCGAGTGAATTTCACTGTATGTAGTTGCAACCTCAGTGTGTCTGTATGAGTAGGTGAGCTTGGGATCCTCCTATTTTGCCATTTTCTCAAGCTTCAGCTCATTCTACTCTTTTTTTCCCCATTCATCTATCTTGCTAGGACACCTATCATGCATAAATGGGGACGTGTTTCCCACAGATCTCAGAATTCTTTCATATTTATGCAAAATTTTTCACTCTGTACTTCTTTTTTTTTTTCATTTTTATTGTTTCATATTGAGTTCCAGAACATCCATTTAGGAATTTTTTCATAGTTTTTGCCTCTCCATTGGGTATATTTGTTGAACCACTGTCTTAAAATTTTTTCTTTAATTTTTGAACATATTTAAAATATCTTCTTTGAGGTTCTTCTTTGCTAACTCTAACATCTGGGCCCACTCAGAGTCAGTTTCTATTGATTTTTTTCTTCCTGAGCTTGGGCTATATTTTGCTGTTTCTTTGTGTATCTTGTAATATTTTTGCAAAAACTAGATATTTAAATAATATATTAAATTTATATATTTTTCAGGGCCATTTTCTGTTTGTTTTACTGTTTTATAGACAACTATGAACTCTGTATCCACCACCAAAGCCACTGATGTCCATGACTGTTTTCTTCTATATTTAGTTTTTAAGATTTTATTTATTTGACAGAAAGAAAGAGAGATAAAGAAAGAGAGCAAGAGTACAACCAAGGAGATCATCAGAGGGAGAAAGAGAAGGAAGGTCCCTGCTGAGGCTTAAACAACTGAGCCACTCAGGTGCCTCTGTTTTCTTTTATATTTAGTCTAACTTTCTAGGGGTCACCCCCTTTAACTGCATCATGGTTAATCAATAATTCAGGCAGATATTTTATATAAATGCTTTGAATCTGAAAGGTACTCACCCAATGCCAATCGATCTGGGTGTGGATTCTAAATTTTCTGTTAAGTCTCGTTGGCTTATACTTTTTACTGGGCTTTCGAGAGAGTTCCCTATATATGCACATTTTTTCTTTCAACTGCAGTATATGGAGAGCTTATATCTGTTCTTCTCTCTCTCTTATTTTTAGAATCTCCCTATTAAATTTCTAGCTGGGCTCTTGCACACCCTAACTGGAACTGCAAACTCAGTTTGCAAAGCTTGTTTTTTTTTTTTTTTCCTACTCTAGTGTACCATTTTTAGCTAGAAAAACTATTGAGGTTTTGCTCCTTCTCCACCAGAATTAAGACCCCTTTTCTAGAAGCAAATTTTGTGGTTTTAATTAGTTGCCTCTGAATGTTCAAATGCTGTTATTTTGGCTGTCTAACCAAACTGGTGGAGAAGTAGGGAGAAAAGCTTCCCCAAGCAAGAAGACCATAATATTCTCCCTGCAATTTCTCTCGTGCAGTTTTTCAAGAATAAACATATCTCAGTTTTTGTTAACTATTGCTCAATTTCCAGTACTCCAAAATATTTGTTTTTATTTTATACAGTTTTATATTTTGTATTTTGTATTTTGAAGACAGAAATCACCAACCTCTTTATGTAGCCATAACTGAAAGTCCCTCTAACATTTTCTGCAACAACTTTAATTAAATTAATTGGGATTTTACCCCCAACTGCTATATTAAAATTTGTCAAATCATCAATAGATACCACATTGCTAAGTCAAATTTTCAGTTCTAATCTTTTGTGACCCATATGTACCATTTGACATAGTCAATCTCTCCTTTTTATAGGCAAATTTAGCCACCATTCTTTTTATTTTTTAAATTTTTATTTAAATACCACTTAGTTAATATACAGCGTAATATTAGCTTCAGATGTATGTAATATTACCTTCAGAAGTACAATATATTCAGGAATTGAGGTAATTCAATATTTTTAACCAGGAAATCTCAAATTCAATGAGAAAATTTGCATTTCCTTAGCCTCAAACAATAGCAGGATAGTGTTTTAAATATCTAAAGGCAACAATGCATTTTATTGCTGAAGAAATAAAATTATCAAAATTTATTTATAATAATAAGACTAGAAATATCACTTTTTAAAATTTATTATTTATTTGACAGGCAGAGATCACAAGTAGGCAGAGAGGTAGGCAGAGAGAAAAAGAGAGAGGTGTAAGCAGGCTCCCTGAGAGCCTGATGCGGGGCTCAATTCCAGGACCCTGGGATCATGACCTGAGCCGAAGGCAGAGGCTTTAACCCACTGAGCCACCCAGGTGCCCCTAGAAATATCACTTTTGAAAGGACTCTCATCCATTGGGAATTATATTATCTCTATATTGATATAGTACCTAATGTTTTGAAACCAATAATAAGAAATCCTTTATGGTTATTTAATGAATGCTTTTCAAGATTTCATTTATTTCCATGATGTTAGGAAGTTGCCAAAATTTTGTTCCTGATCTTATAGACACCAAAACCACTTGTGATATATAAAAAAGAAACTCATGTGAAATAGCATGTGCTTATTGCCATTGAAGATGTTGGATTACCACCTGGTGAGGATGCTACAGAGAAGATTTGAGCCCTGGGATAGTGATTGACCTGCACCATATAAATTTATTTTATAATTCTGATATACTATGAAGGGTAATGGCAGAAATGTACCTTTTAATTGGACTTGAATTTTACCTGTGCACGTTTGTCTAGAATTAAGAACATGGGCACCAAAATCACATTACCGAGATTTACATCCTGATTCTACCAGTTATGCTAGCTCTGTAACTTCAGTTTTCTTTACTTCTCTATTTCAAAATTTTATAAAACAGGGATAATAATAGTACTTACCTCAAGGAATTGTTATCAACATCAGATAATGTATGTAAGATATCTAGCATAGAGCTGGATACACAGTAGACACAAAATAAATAGTTGTTATTATTACTGTTATTTACCAGATGATATAAGTAGTTGGAAATATTTAGCTTACACATCCATGGGGCAGCACAGCAGCAAGTTATATCATACATAGATGGGCTTGAATCCTAGCTCTATTTGAGTATAAGTTTTCTCCTATGTAAAATGGAAGAAAAACATTTTTTGTTTCAAGTAGGATTTTGTTTAGTATGGTTTGAATGAAATAAGGTATGATGAAACAGATGAAGTTGTAATTTTTATTTTGTATGAAATCAAACCGCTGGCTATTTGGATACATTTGGAATATTTTTCTCCTCTAATCAGAATGTTTGTCTCTGACTAGACTTATCCTTACCTTTAGTTCTCATGAAAATACCATCCTTGTATTGTTAGTCCTTAAAATAAAAACTTGGGGAACCTGGGTGGCTCAATCAGTTAAGCATCTTCCTTTCGCTCAGGTCATAATCCCAGTGTCCTTGAATTAAGCCCTGCATTGGGCTCCTTGCTCAGCAAAGAGCCCACTTCTCTCTTTCCCTATGCCGTTCCCCTGCTTGTGTGTGCACTTGCTCTCTCTGTCTCTGTCAAATAAATATAAAATCTTGAAAAATAATAAAATAAAATAAAAACTTGAAAATGTGCTGGTTTAGCTTACAAATGAGTAGCTCTGAGCAATATTGTGCTTTTGACTGCAAGCAGAAACAAATGTGAAATCACAAATTGCATGGTTGACTTCTACACTGAGCTTCCTTCTAGTGTTTGCTGTACAGGTAAAGACTCAGTTGGAGGACCTTGACCACATAAATGACACATTCTAGCTTATAAGAATCATAGCCTTATCCATCTATTCAACAGACTGTTTCTTTAAATACAGAGAGAAACAGGGTTGACTGTGCTGCAGTATTCATAACTAAAGAACTGATTCACTCTACCGCAGTCTGACTTGGGCAGAATGATAAATAAGAACATTATCATTTTGCATGGCAAGACAAGGTCCAATTTAAAAATAACTAAATTATTAAGAGGCACTTGAACAGCACATGTCATTTTCCAAAACATGCACCAATCTACCATGAACAAATTTTAAATGCCCATATTTTAACTGATAAATCAATGATCATGAAATATAAATTCCATAGTTAAAGTGCATATATATTCCTTGTGATGTGTTGAATTCATCTCCTATGCACAGTAGTCACTGAATGCAGTTAGCATAACAATTTTGAATTTTCTCAAGCTTCAGGTAACACTAATTACAGAGCAGGCAGTTTGATATCTGCATTGAATGTATCTGTATGCATAAAATATTATTATCCTTGAAAGTTGAACAATATGTTCTTATTAATGAATGCTAATATGTTAACTTTACATTATTTTAGATATAAATGTATTTTATTCCATACCAAAGCAAACGTATTCAGTTTCTTCTGTAATTTTCCAGAGTAAACCCTATTTTATGCAACATGATGTCAACATATTTCCTTGGGCAAATAATTAAAAGAACCTTGAAATCTTTTTGCACACAACCAAATATTGCAGCAAACATTGAAAATATACACAAGTCAACTTTTTTTTATTATTATTATTTTGTTTATTTTTATTGAGTTGTTCTTTTTATTTAAATTTTTTAAATTTCTTTCAGCGTAACAGAATTCATAGTTTTACACCACACCCAGTGCTCCATGCAATGCGTGCCCTCCACAATACCCACCACCAGGCTCCCTCAACATCCCACCCCCCAACCCCTTCAAAACCCTCAGGTTATTTTTCAGAGTCCATAGTCTCTCATGGTTCATCTCCCCCCCAATTTCCCTCAACTACCTTCTCCTCTCCATCTCCCCATGTCCTCCGTGTTATTTGTTATGCTCCACAAATAAGTGAAACCATATGATAATTGACTCTCTCTGCTTGACTTATTTCAATCAGCATAATCTCTTCCAGTCCCGTCCATGTTGCTACAAAAGTCGGGTATTCATCCTTTCTGATGGAGGCATAATACTCCATAGTGTATATGGACCACATCTTCTTTATCCATT
>PISX010036944.1:0-11485 GCA_004024625.1 Mellivora capensis | reverse complement strand
CTCAATGTGAGACAGGAATCCATCAGAATCCTAGAGGAGAACATAGGCAGTAACCTCTTTGATATCAGCCACAGCAATTTCTTTCAAGATATGTCACCAAAGGCAAAGGAAACAAAAGCAAAAATGAACTTTTGGGACTTCATCAAGATCAAAAGCTTCTGCACAGCAAAGGACACAGTCAACAAAACAAAGAGGCAACACACGGAATGGGAGAAGATATTTGCAAATGACAGTACAGACAAAAGGTTGATATCCAGGATCTATAAAGAACTTCTCAAACTCAGCACATGCAAGACAGATAATCACATCAAAAAATGGGCAGAAGATATGAATAGACACTTCTCCAATGAAGACATACAAATGGCTATCAGACCCAGGATTGGGTTTTCAGGATAGTGAGGGACTTCAAAGGTACAAACCCAAGAGCCCTTTCGGAACTCGGGTGCCTGGGTGGCTCAATCAGGTAAGGGTCTACCTCTTGATTTTGGCTCAGGTCATGATCTTGACGTCGTGGAATTGAGTTTTGTGTTGGGCTTGCGCTCAGTGGGGAGTCTGAGGATCCTCTCCCTCTGCCTTATCCCTTGTTACCTGGTGGCAACGCTTCCTCTGTAGTAGTCATTCTCCCACAGACTCATATCCCCTATAATAGCAAAGAAAATTTAAGTTCTTCCCAAGGCCATTCTTCAAATTTTTAATGGCAGCTAACATGGTGTTCAACCTTCCAGGTTAACCATGGTCAAGGGATGCCCCCCCCTCACTAAGCTGGTGGCTCTCCACACATGCTGCGCTCCCCAAGCATGTATTCCCGTACGGAGCCTGCATTCTTTCCAGGTCTTTGGTTCAGCTGTTCATCTTCTTAGTGAGCCTCCTCCATTTAAAACAGCAACTCTGCCTTGGACTGTTCCTGCCCTGTTTTCAGTTTTATTTTTCTCCACAGCACTTACAACCATTTAAAGTATTGCATTTTTACTATAACTTAATCCCACTAGAAAGCAAGCTCCACTAGGCCAATAGAATCTGTACGGTTCACCCCTGTATTTCCAGACCAATATTTGTTGAATGAATGAAATTATCAATGAATTTGCCACTAGGGTAATATCTCCCCCATTAATATGAAAAGGAGTTAATTCTAGCTACCGAAGCAGTCGTGCTATGAACACAGAAGATGCCATGCAGCTTCGGGTGGCCTGCTTAGACGTATTTCAGCTATGTTTTTATGGACACTAGGTCTCCCTCCAGCATTTGTGAAGCTGAGTTTATGAACCCAAACCTAGGAATTTATATAATTCCCTTCTGCATTTCATCTATGCCCCCTGTTTTGTTATTTTCAGACCTTTACTAAGCAGGTAGTGTTAGAAACCCACCTTTACCCAGTGTGAGCTCCCCAACCTAGTGTGTGGGCTGCTCTAAGCTCTTCTGTTTTTTTTTTTTTTTCCTAATCTTCTACTTTGGAACTCCTATGTTTTCTCACAAATCCCCTGGCAGTATGATAGTGCTGGTAGAGAAACCAGAACTGGGAGAGGAAAGGAGTAAGCATTTTTTTGCACAAGTCACGCATAAATCAGAGAAGCTGGGCACATGAAATATGCTTAAAAGTTTTTAAGATTTTATTTATTTATTTGACAGACAGAAATCACAAGTGGGCAGAGAGGCAGGCAGAGGGGGAGAGGAGGAAGCAGGCTCCCTGCCAAGCAGAGAGCCTGATGAGGGGCTCGATCCTAGGACCCTGGGATCATGACCTGAGCTGAAGATAGAGGCTTTAACCCACTGAGCCACCCAGGCACCCCGCTTAAATGTGTTTTTTAATGTAACAATAGCAACTTTTATCTTAGCACTTCAAGATGTGCAATCATCTTCATTTATACTTTCTCATTCTGATTACATCTGTGTGATGCATCCTTTTTTGAACATAAACTGACTTTGAGACCCAACAGAGGTCCCTAACCTTCAATGTTCATCAAAATCAGTGGGAGGACTTGTTAAAACATGTATCTGCCCCCCCACCAGTCCCCAATTTTCTGACTCCATAAGCTCTGCAGTGGGGCCCGAGAATCTGCATTTCCAACTATTTGGAGTGATGCTGCCACTACTGGCCTGTGGACCACTGTTCTGAGATACTCTGCCTTGGGGAAAGGACACACATACTGGTCATCTGATATAAAAGCATGGTGGCCTTTTCCATAGGCAACTGTGTTTATCACTGAACTTTCAAATGGGGAAGGATATCAATTTTTAGGGAGGAACTATAAAAATTATTTTTAACCCTCTCAAACTGCAAAGGAAAAAGGTTACACGGACAATCCCCACCACACACACACACACACACACACACACGAATTCACTCTTTACATAAGAGATCAATTCCAGAATCAGTACTTCCTAATTGTAAGCAGGCTTTCCCCTGGAGCTCAACTTTCCCTTCTCAGATACACCTTGCCTACACTCTCACCCACCAACCCTCCTTTATCACTAATTACATTGAGCTTTCATCAGTTACCACTTCTACCCTCCCATTAGCATTCCCATTATCTTTTAGCTAGGGGTTTTCTTCTAAGGCTCAATCCCTAAAGTCCTCTAAACAGGACTCCTCTCAACACTCTCTTGAAAACACTGGTTTTCAAGCTAATTGTAGGGTAGTAGTGAAGACCAGGGGCTGTGAAACCAGACCAAAGTCAAACACACATCCTGCCACAAACTGCTTAGCCTCTATGGGTCTCTAATTTTCTCATCTAAAGAATGGGATACTAAGTTATTATATTAATAATCACTTATTAAGTTCTATACAGTTATTGACGGGTACGTGTTATACTGTTTTATGTCATGTTAGCAGCTGAAGTCATCAAGGAGCGGTATCTTGGAGGTCTAAGATGACAGCACAATTGTGAAGACGTGTGATGCTTATAGGTGGTCTCTCTATGAAAAAGGGAGTTTTCTGTGGAGGGAGGTGATGAAGAGCTTTGACACCTGTGTGCACAGGGATATGCTCATCTCAGGTGCATCACTCCCTCCTCTGCCAAAAAAAAAAAAAAAAAAAAAAAAAAAGGTCTTTTAGTTTTAGAAAACCAAGCATATATTAAGATATTTCTGTGTTGGTAATTGTAATAACCCATAATCCTTATTCTTCATCACTAAGCACTAAATATTTAAAAATAATGCACTAAATACAAAGCCAAATAAATTATAAAATCCAGAAACTTGGGCCCAAAGTAAATGGTGGAGCAAGAACATGGAGTTGCCATGACTCCTTCACACAGCAATATGTGATAGCTTACTCTTTTTACACCAGTGTTTCTCCAAATTCTGATCCTTTCTCCCACTCGATTACTGTGTGCTATTTCAAAAACCAGTAAGTTTGTAAAAGGAGAAAACACTAACTATACACTAAAATACCATCATAAATGCCAGAACCCAAGCTCACTAAACCCTTTGAAGTACTCACACTATGGTAAATATTATGGCTGACCAACATCTCTCTAGAGTACAATTGCCTTGTAGTTCATCTATGGTAAGAGACAGGGATACAATCAGTTTAGTGTGTCCTGTAATACAAGGACATGTATACATAAAATCACCTACTGCATCACCCAATCAGCGGTCACCTTCTTTAGAATCCTTTTCACTTTAGTAAATATTAAATCTAAATTGTTCCAGTAATTTTAAAAAGTTCCATTTTTATAAGGAATATCAATCCCCATTAGAGGTGAGTGTGGGGAATCAAACTACTAGAGAATGCAAAAATACATACAAAGAAGAAATACAAGGGAAATCCATCATGGCACTGGTATCAGGGGCAAAATACTTCACATTATAGTCCCATGCCATTATGACAATTTATTTACATCACTATGTGTAAGAGAAAATGATGTAACCCCAAAGTAGGTAAAAATCTACTACAATGAATACCTTACATTGGACATAGTAGTCTTATTTCCAGGTTCTAGTTATTAAACTGAGTCTAAAAGCGGTTTATTGATCTGTTTACAACACTCTAAAGACAAAAACTAAAACTGTTTTGTTCTGACATAAGAAAAAGCAATGGAAAGCATTCAGTCCACATGATAGGCACTCAGCGATAAGAGTTCCCGAACTCACTGACCCAAACATAAGTTCTAACACCCTTCAAAGGGCATCCACTGAAAATTATCAAATGGAGGCAAGCACACATTGGATTAAATGCCCATATTAACAAGACACTGAATTATTAAAGTAAGTAAACATTCATTTCGTACACATGATAGGTCAGGTTTTAGGTTGGCAATGAGGAACCAAGGAAAGAAAGCAATGAGGGTCCACAGGAGGACTGAGAGAGAAGGCAAGAGCAAGGTTAGTATAAAGAACAAACAACATATTCTTCAAGTTCTGGGTCTGTCAGAGAACACACACTCCAGGTTAATTTGCTAGGATGACAAAGAATGACAATGATTCTAGAACCTGGATTTGGGGGCTGCCAGCACTGCCAGATACATTCACTTCCAGTCAAACTCTTGGACAGCTGGTGGAAGCCACCCTAGCTACCCCATGAGCTGCTAGCCCTGGGGGCAAAGATGCCAACAGTGGCCAGTCTGACAAAGTCAACTTATCTTGGTTTAGCCTCAGATCCTACTAGGTGTGGCCCCTCAAAGCATCCTCAGGGTCCTGTCTTTTCAATGCAATGCTTAGTACCTCAGAATTTGACTTTATTCTGCCAGATAAACTGAGACCCTCAAAACCACGTTCCTGCTAAATCCTCCACAATATGGGTGCTCTACAGTTCTTTCAAAGGGCATCTCCTTAGTCCAAGCTCTCCAGGATTGGGTATAAAAAAGCCTGTGTGCACCCAGTCAGGTTTCACCCACCCACCCCATCCCACCCCGACCTGGTCGTCTTGGATGCAGTGGCGATTCTCCCCAGCCTTAGAAGATTGATTCTCCCTCTTTCGGTCTTGCTTTGTGTTATACTTAGAACCAACTATGGCCCATCCACCTGTCTCTGAATTCCAGTGTTAGCCTTAAACTCAAGAAATCACTCCTAACAGATCTCTCTCTAGTGTTGCACAAATCCTGGAGAGTTCAAAGATCCTTGTTAAAATTATGCACGCTCCAGAGCACTGGGTGTTAAAATGCAAATAATGAATCATGAAACACTACATCAGAAACCAGTGATGTACTGTATGGTGACTAACATGATAAAATTATGCATGCTAAATTGAAATAATGGATACTGAGCTAAAAATCATAGTTTTCCATTTTTGTCAAGGTGATTTAGGGTGAAAATTTTCAGGGTTAACTTCCCATTATTGTGTATTATGGGGATAAACTGCCCCAGTTTTTCATATTAACACATATTTACATTATGAGTACTCATTCCTTCACTCCAAAAGTATTTGAGTGCCCAGCACTGTGCTAGATCCTGGGAATACAGTGAAGAAATCCCAAGTAAACACAATACAGCAGACACAATCCTAAGATGTCATAATAACACCTAGATTGTGATACCTATCTCTCCAAAATAACCTAGCAGATTTTGAATATTTAATGGCAAAACAAACTGGGTAGTATGGTGGAACCCATGGGAAAACTAAACATCAGAGGATTTATCATTTAAATCTTTCTACACAGTATAAACATGTATTAATTATAAGCAACCCTGGATGTGGAATTATTTAAAAGAGCCAATGTTTTGCTTTTAAAATTGCTGTCATTATGCATATACAAATCACATAAAGGGTACTAATAGCTTGAAAAGAACTGCTTGTTAAGAGTAACAGTAGTAAGATTCCATACAGCAAAATTTTCATGCTAAGAATGAAAAAACGCAGCACAATGACTTCAAAAGTAATATACTGTACTATATATAGAGTCTCAAAGCTATTACTCTTCCTAGCATGTAAAAGATAATTTTTCTTTTCCAAACTTAGTTGGTGGTTTCTGTATAAGGAACATGCAAATATATTAATTTTCTTACCAAAATAGATCCCAATATATGTAACAAACATTTAGGGGGGGTAAGGTTTGTCCTTGATTTTAACATGCACCTGTATGTAGAAACAGATATATCTATAGATATGTATCTATCTATCTATCTATCTATATATATATATATTATATTCACAAGGGTGACAGACACTAGCAAAATGTTAACATTTAGCAAAGGCAAAAAAAAGGAAACAAACAAAAAAACCCTGCTAGGCCTTTTTTTCTGCTTGACAGAGAATGGAGAAAGTTAGCAAAGTAACAAAGGGACACAAACTCCATACTTCAAACCAACCAACTGCTTGTCAGTATTAGGACTTGAGTTGACAAACAGGTTTAATCCACTTCCTCAAAGGCCATGCTGTCGCGGTGAAGGATGAACGTCTTCTGCTACCGCAGGAGGCTGGCTGTCATTCTGAGGAGCGGGCTCCTCGTCCTCCACCACACCGGTCGCTTTGTCGGACCCTCTCGCGGGAGGACGTTCGGTGTTGGTCCCCTCTTCGCTAGGGAGGTTACCAGACAATTCATTCGACATGAGAACTTGCAAAGATTCCGTTCCATCTTCAACATCCACCTGAATGCCCAAAGCTTTAAGAATGTCGCATTTGCACATAGGACACGTCCCATGGGCCAGAATCCAGGGGTCGATGCAATTCTTGTGGAAGAAGTGTTTACAAGTGAGAATGCGAACTGTATCGTTAGGCTTATAGAGTTCAAAGCAAACTACGCAGCTATCTCCGTTGGGACTGATTTCTGCGTCCCCCTCCTTCAGCACCCGAAGCTGGAGCTGGCCAAAGGCTTTCTTGAGATCGGTCGTTAACCGCTGCCATCTGCGGTTCTGAATCCTTGCTACCCAAAGTCTCCAGATATGATAAAAGATGAAATAGGCTAAAGTAGCAGTTGTGACAATCACAAAAGACACAAAATAGTGATTCATCCAGATGATGTGTTTTCTCCCCACCTCAACTATGGCTGTGACGTGAACTCCCTTCTGAATTAAGTGTAAAATCTCCATGCCCTTCAGGTTACCGATCATCACCACAACGACGTCTTCAAATGCCTGATGAGACATGGGAAAAACCTGATTACCAGTTCCGGGAAAGTTGTAGATGATCACGCCACTGGCTCCCTTCTCCACGGCTACCTTAACTTTCTGCGTGAAGGTACAACCTCCCCGTTCAACGAGTGCGAGCCAGGTCTCGGAGTTCTTTGATCTTCTGAAACTGGTAGTGGGATTACACGCATTTTGAGTTTTCCCCTCTGGTGGCACGATAACTCCTGCCACTCTCTTCAAAGTGGAGCTTCTTCCAAAGACTCCGGTTTCCCCCAACTCCGACAACATGCGATTCCCAACGTGAAATGATATGTTCATGTAAGCAGTCCAAACAGCACTAGCTCTGCAACAGTTCTGACAAAGAAGCCAAAGAAAACCGAGTTTCACAAGCCAGGAAGATGCAGGGTTGTTTCCGTGAGTGCCAGTCCTGAGCAGATTCATCTCTCTCCTCACCTAGAGACTGAAGTGCCAACCCAACAGAAAGATGTGGCTTCCACATCTGTTGACAATCAATGGAGAGCAACAACAAGAGAAAAATCTTCTGGGTGAAAACAAGTTTCACAGTCTTCCAGCATGTTTTTGTCAGAAATTCTTAAAGATATCTTAGGAGGTTCAGATGTTTTATTAGAGAGAGAAAGAGAAACACTTCAGATTGAAAAAAAAAAATCACAGTCTCACTAATGTAGCTCCAGATGCTGTTTACAGTTGGGTAATATGATTATGACATAAAAGGCAACACAGCCAATTAGAGAAGAGCTTTGAGCCTGCTAGAAACTTACTGGCCTGAATGGCTCAAATACTGTTAATGGGTGATTCCTAGGTTGTAAGATCAACTCAATCCTTGAGCTACATGTTAACAGACAGCACCTTCAACAACAACAAAAAATATATATATATATAAAATTCATACAACACTTGCACATACAAAACTTGAAAGCACATGCAAGAAAGCCCCAGGATTGCCATTTTTCTTGACAATAAATCAAGGAAACATGTAATAAAATGGCAAGTTTTAAATAATTAGAAATTTGTACTAGGAATAATTATGTGGTAAAAGCAGTGGACTCTAATACCACTTTTGACTCACATTTGGTCACCGTGCCAGTCGGCCTATAAACCATTATACTAAATTTATTTAATGATTGCTTGCTCAGGTATGTCGGTTCACTTTGGTTTTGATTCTGATTTTTAAAAGGAGGATTTTGATTTCCAAATCCTGTTAAATTACTTCAGCTCCCCTTCTTCACTCTTACACTGATTCTCCATAGGGGTGACAGCGGTAAAGAACACTCATCGCTTTTCTCTGCAGATCTTGGCATCTGCTACTGATCTAACAGTATTTTGAGGGAAGAAAGGAAGAACAGAAGCAAAAAATTATATGTAGCAGTCTAGTTTAGCATAATTCATTTTAAGCAAAAAGGCAGCTATTGATTTTAAAAAGAAAAATATCAAGGTCCCCACTTAGAGTTAACCACCAACAGCAGTGTTAAAGGTCATAGATGCTCAGAACAAAACCTTTGTCAAAATCAACATCCCTGGTAGACCAACCCTCTACACACACACACACACACACACACACACCCACTGTCAGCTCTGCCTTTATTTTTGCTACACTTATATCAATGCACAAAATGACTCGAGACCAAAACAACATGTGAACTAATGAACGTGGCCAACCCCTGGTGCTGCCACACACTTTCTTGAGGGTATCTCAGTGGTTCTTAACCACTAGCTAGGAAACCAAGAACTTTGACCTTGAACACAAAGGTCTGACCTTTACACACAGGATACTAAGACCATTTTGGTTGGGTCTTACCAGGACTAAGGGAGCTAGTTCTTTTTATGAAATGTGAAGCAAAATAATTTTGAGGCAGGAAAGGAAGAGAAAAGGGCCCTATAGACCCAACCAAAACAGCATAAAAAGAAAATATTATCATGTAAACTATAGCTCACCATGGTCCATTTTCTTTCCCAAAGGCCATTAATCTGATTTTATTTCCATACAACCCATTCTTCCAAGTGTGTAGTACATAGTGTGTAGACTCAAAGTGCCATCCAAGTTGGATACCAATGGTTTAGCATTTCACCCAAAAATATTTATCAAAATCGGAACTCAAATATTTCAGCCGCTTATTGTTACATACAGGTATTTGCGTTTATCTACTCAAAAAGAGACGCAAAATACAGCAAAAGATAGAATTTGTAATGGTAATTAAAATTTTAGTTCCACTCTAGATCTGTATGGAAATGGCCAGAGATACACTCACCACTATTTTAAGAAAACACTTACTTACTAAGGTCACTTCGAGAAAGGAAATCTGCTACCACAGCTAATTCACTATGCTAGGATTTAAAGGGCTGTGGCAAACAAAAGCGATTTTTTTGGTGTGATCCTGCCCTAAGTGAGGCTTATAATAATTTAAAATATTTTAGTTATATAACCAGAGGTGTTACCATCTAAAATAATTACTTAGAACACATTACTCAATCTTTGGAAACCATTTCCTGATATTAATTTTTTTTTATTTTTTAAAAAACATATAATGTATTTTTATCCCCAGGGGTACAGGTCTGCGAATTGCCAGGTTTACACACTTCACAGCACTCACCATAGCACATACCCTCCCCATTTCCTCATATTAATTAACCATGGAGAATTAAATCAAGATCTAACTCTGTAATGAAACTTAACAGCAATATTAGATATCAAAAATATGGAAATAAAATATAAAAAAGAAACTTTCAAGTATCAAGACTCTCTGTGGCCTCAATGTCACAAGAATTTTAGCTTGCAGACTAACTTGCTTTTAATATATATTAGTATTCATATTTGGATAAGGGCAAAAAAGTAGCAACCTAATAAAAAAAACAACAAGTTCAAATAGCTGGGCATGATATGGAGTTTTATTTTTAAAACACACAAATGTCATCCTCTTTAGTACTTAGGTAGAGAAGATGAAGTTGGTTTTTTCTCTACATAAAGTGCTAAAAGAGAATTCATTTAATTTTAATCTTTGGAAAGACTCAGTTACATCTTCAGAAACTTCTCCAGGTTTAAGTTTTCAGAATATCACACTTGCACATGGGGCATGTCCTATGGGCTAAAAGCCAGGGGTCAATGCATGCCTTATGGAAAAAATGTTTGCAAGTTAAAATACGTACTACATCTTGGGGTTTGTATATGTCAAAGCAAACAACACAACTGTCTTCATTTGGATCGAGTTCCTTATCCCCTTCCTTGAGCACGCGCAGTTGAAGCTGACCAATAGCTTTCTTCACATCTGCTTTTATCTGTCTTCGCCTCCTGGTGGAAGAATTGGGCACCCTAGGTCTCCACGCACAGTACAAGAAAAGGTAGGCAACTGTGGCAGCCAGAAAGGTGAACAGAGACATGACATAATGGCTCAGCCATGGCATGTGCATTCTCCCCACTTCGATGATGATCGTCACATAGACTCCCTTCTGAATCAAGTGCAAAAGTTCCATGCCTTTCAAGTTGCCTATCATCACGGCGACTATGTTTTCTGTTCCCTGGTGAGACATGGGAAACACTTTGTTGCCCGTACCTGGATAGTTATAGATGATCACCCCATTTGCTCCCTTCTCTGCTGCCACATTGATCTTATGTGTAAAAGTACAGCCTCCCCGTTCGATGAGGGCCAACCAAGAGTCTGCCTGTTCAGGCCTGCTGAAGTTGGTCATAGGATTACAAGCATTCTGATTCCATCCTTCAGGAAGTACCACCGCACCAGACACCCTCTCCAAAGGAGAATGATTTCCGAAAACTCCACTCTCTCCTAATTCTGATATAATCCGATTTCCCACCTGAAAGGTTATATTCAGGTGGGCCGTCCAAATGGCTTTTCCTTTAGAGGCAGGAAGGCTAAGTAGTAGAAAGACGCTAAGCCTCAACAGTTGGGATGAAATAGAACTATGAGTTGAAGGAGTAATTCGAAGTAGGCTCATTCCTCCATTTGCCTATTAACTGACAAACAAAAAACGAAACGTCAATTGTAAAACAAAGAAGCTAACTCCAATGGTTGGCAGTAGATATCAAAGGGCATCAATGGAAAAAGGTCTGCGTCGATCAAAGGTATGCTGCTCCTTCCAGCATTTTTTTGGTAGATTACGTTTCTTATAATGAAACAGAATAACAAGAGCTGTTATTACTACAATGTGATTTCAAGAAAATTATGACTTCCTAATGGGGAAATTGTGACATCAGAGGTAGTTAAGCCAATCCAGTTGGTTATATTAGAGCCTTGCATGCTGAAATCCTATTGGCTAAAAAGCTACTAAGCTAGGACTCATGGGATATAACAATTTGAACAAACTCTAAAGCAATAAACAGGGAAATTCATTATTTTTAAGCCTTGAGTTTCTTCCCCAGTTCTGGATTAAATGAAAAGCTGTCTAAAAAATATTTTATATTCATTGTTTTTCTGTTAAGTATAAATCATTTATGTATAAGTGTACGTGG
>PISX010036943.1:0-11492 GCA_004024625.1 Mellivora capensis | reverse complement strand
TACAGATGGCCCTTCTTTTCACCACATCTGTATCTTTGGGGTAAATACCCAGTAGCGCAACTGCAGGGTCATAGGGAAGCTCTATTTTTAACTTCTTGAGGAACCTCCACACTGTTCTCCAGAGTGGCTGCACCAACTTGCATTCCCACCAACAGTGTAAGAGGGTTCCCCTTTCTCCACATCCTCTCCAACACACGTTTCCTGCCTTGCTGATTTTGGCCATTCTAACTGGTGTGAGGTGGTATCTCAATGTGGTTTTAATTTGAATCTCCCTGATGGCTAGTGATGATGAACATTTTTTCATGTGTCTTTCAGACACATGAATGTAATGTTTTCTTCTTTTGCCTACATTATTTTGTAATGTTTTCTTCTTTTGCCTACATTATTTTGCTCCCTGAGTCCCTACTTTCTTCCTCCCTAATGATTGCTGCTCTTATTTTCTGATGAAATTGCTCCACGTGTCCATGGACACGTGGTTAGAACTACTGACCAAGCTGTCAATGACTTCTGGATCAAGTGACTGATGGCAGAGCTCTCATGCCAATTACTGTAAACAAACTAATATCAAGCCTCAGAGTAATGATCACATAGTCAGTTAAGAGTCATCTTTCACTTACCTGGTTTTGTAGCTTTACATGAGTAATTTAGCCCAGACCTTAATAAAAGTCTGTCCTCTGACCCCGATCTCTGAGCCACCGGCACCTTCACAGTGTGCCTGCTGCAGCCAGCCGCACTTCCAACTGCTGTTCAGAAAGAGTTCAACCCCAGCCTCTATCTCAGGCACAAAAGAGCTGATCAAAAACAGGTTTAAGTCAATGCTAGAGGGAGCCCAGAGTAAATTTTGTGTGCAGCATCCAGTATGCAGTTCCTTTTTCTAAAAGAAAGGTTACTTCAAAAAAGCTTCTCCTAAGAGTCCTCATATTGGAAGTTTCTTTCAGTTCTATTACTTCCAATTATTTCTCCTTCTTTCTTCATTTCTTTACATCTGAGCCATTTGTTTTGGGTTCTTCCCTCAGTGATTATTTTAAAAACTGATAAATGTATTTTGTCTCCCCTATTTTCTTGCTCTGCACCCTCCCCTGTGTGACATCATCTTTGTACCCAACAGCATGGCTGATTACATGTGACAAACTACTTTTGTGGAATTTTCTTTTTTTTTTTTTTAATTTTTATTTTTTATAAACAAATTTGCTTTTGTGGAATTTTCTGACATGAACCCAAAGTTGCTATCCTCATGAAAAATACGGTGATAATCTAGATAAAATTAGTACTGTAGTTGGTTATGACTTCCTTCTATTAGCCCTTTTCGCCTAGGCAGTGTTTCTGGACATCTTGGCTGTTTTCTGTTTTACCCTGATTAACCAAATGTCCTAAATTGCAATTGCTTCAAGGATAAGTAATCTTATTTTGATTTTGCACAAGTCAATACTGTATTGCATCATAAAAAGTTGCCCTAAATCAATGACTGTAGATAAACTTTAAGCACACACAAACATTTAATCATTGGAAGCCAAATTTCAAGGTCTTTTCATGGCAACATAAATTCAGCAAAGTATTTTTCTGGCTATTGGTATGTGTTGTATATCCTTCAATTGCTGTTCTTAGAAAATTGTGCTACTTTGATGTTTAGGATGAGGAGACCTAATAGGGCAAAAGAACAAATATCTCCTTTGTAACAATTTTTCTGTCAGTTAAGCATTATGATAGTACATTTTAAAAAAATATTTAGTCTTTCTTTAATTTCAAAGTTATTTAAACAGTTCTCTCCTAGAATGTTCCCACTTGACATGATATATGGAAGGCAGCATAGATGTAGGTTTGACTGGCCATCACTGTCCTTTGTTTCCAACACCTGGGCTTGCCTTTTTACAAGTTTTATCTCACAAGAGCCTTGCAAGGTAAGTGGAATGGCTGCCTTTTATGGATTGGGGAAACTGCCGTGTAGAGTCCCATGTCTATGTCAGAGAGCTAATACCCAAAGGAGCGTGAGTTCAGAGTCTGGATCTCCCTGGGTCCAAACTCACAAACCGCAACTTCACATGGTGAATTATGGAATACCACCAAGAATATACCCTGTAGAAGAAAGGTGAGGATGGTGTGCCAGTATTCACATTCTGCCTTTGGCCCTGTGGGAGAAAACCCAAGTAGGAAGGGTCTCCAAGGCTCACAGCCTGTCTCTTTGAGTCTCTGCGGGAAGCCACTCTGTTTGACCTTTCCAGATTCTGAAACTGGTCCAGCATCAGGCTGCCCTGATCATTCTGTCAACATGCCCTCATCTTCCCTTAGCTCCCTTAGCAGTCCCATGGTTTTACAGATTAATTTTATATGGAGAAAGGCAAGCAAAATATAAACAAGGCCTTAACTAGGTACAGTGTGGGCAGCTGCTGAGATTGTAAATCAAAAACCTCCTAGCCTGAGGCAGATGAAGGCTAGTAGCAAGGTTTCAGAACCTTCAGAAATCCGGTATTGGTTTCTCCTGATGCTACTAGATTGTTTCAATGAATATCTGATTCAAAAGATACCTTCCTAGTGCGTCTGGCCACATGACACCAACCCTCCTGAGTATTTTACAATTCAGCCCCCTGGAAACCTCACCCTTGCTCCTCACTCCTCCTTGATAGCTCTCTTTGAAAGTTTAATTTTCCTGATATGCATTCTAGCTGGAGTTCCCAGGGGCCCTGTCCTTCAGAGAAGGTCAGTTTCTTGTACTGCGAAGCTAGTTCCTCCACTTCATGTTTGTAATGGCTTTAGGTCACCAAGGAGAATGCCATCTTATTCTGGAGTGCATGCCAAACTCTCTTTCCTCCATGAGCCAGAAGCAAACTCCTGTTACTTCCAATTTTATCTCTTTGGGTGACCCCCCCCCCCTAAGTTTCTGTCCCTTTCTGAGAGCTTTCAGGGAGTGGACCATCTGTAAAGCAGAGATGATGCATATACCTAGATCTAATTTGGAATTTACCTCTCTGACCACCTCCCCAGGTTCTCCCGATGACTCATTACTCAGATGCTGTCAGAGGAAACTTCCCAGAGTCTTTTAATCACACCCCTCAAAGCACATGTCTGTTTGTACAGACTGAGAAAGAAAAATGGTACCCCTGACAGCCCAAACCTGGCACTGTCAGGCCACAGTGTGCTCCTGTGGAACATAAACTATTTCACAGATCACCACCATCAGACAGGACTGCTCTATAATCAGGTTAGAACACAGACAAAGATGTGAAAATTGTCCAAGCTACAGAAATGACTAAGCTTCCCCCACTCCATGCTGACTAATATGAGTGCTGTTGCTTTTTTACTATTTACCCCTTACAGCTGCTTATTAGTTCCTCCCACCTTCTACATAAGACTTAAAATATCCAATCCTGGAATTATTCCCACTTTCTGACAGCACCCAATCCAGATGATCTTTGAACCTTCTCCCAAATTATCTAACACATGTCCATCTCCTCTAATATCCTCTTCCTGAGACACCCCATGGCTCCCATGGTGTGTGTCTCCTCTGGTGCAACAAGTTGATGAAGACTACTTTTTTGACTATAGTTATGTTCCTGTGGGCTTCAACTGGAGGACACTGATATTACTATGATAAGATAACAAATATCTAATGCTTAGTTAGCATTTTCTATGTGCCAAGTACTGTTCTACTCTTTGTACACATTAACCCTTGTAATCCTTGTTACACACTATGGCATTGCTACTACTATCACTTCCCTTCTGTAGATGAGGAAATTGAAGGACAGGGAGGTTGAATAAGTGGCCGTTCTGTTTCCCAGAAGAGCAACATTCCCTTGCAAGTTTGGGCAGTCTTTAAACTGCAAAACAGACCGAGAAAACACTTCGTTTCTCTATGATCTGTAGGACGAGGATGACTGAAGGCAAGGCTAGCTCCCTAGGTCTGGGTACTTGCTTATTTTAAGCCAAAACCTCAAGGGTTAGGGAAAAAGAATGGAAGACTGAGCTCATTTCTGAAGAATTTTTATTTTCTTCACTGCAAAAATATCTCTTGCCAAGAACAGTGAGTTTATATTGGCTTTAATGTTTATTCCCCATTATATTTCTCCATATAGCCAGTGATATTTGAGTGATTACTATATGATAGGCATGGTTTCTGATGTTTACTAGTTAACAGATTTAATCTCTCAGCCCTTGTCTCAATTTCTCAACAACTCTCCCCACCTTTTTTTTTAAAATTTGTCCGAGAGAGAGTGTGAGGGGGAGAAAGAGCACAAGGTGGGTTGGGGGAGGGAGCAGGCTCCCTGCTGAGCAAGGAGACCAATGTGGGGACTCAAACCCAGGACTCTGGGATCATGTCCTGAAATCAAGGCAGATGCTTAACCAACTGGGCCACTCAGGCGTCCCTCTTAACAACTTTTGACGCAGTTGATCACTGATCACTCCCTCCTTGAAACACCCCTCAGTCGCTTTCTGGGAAACCACACCTCCTGTTTCTCCTCTTCTTTCACTAATCAATCCAGCTCAGTCTCCTTTGCCGTTCCCTGACTATTTCACATTCCTAGGAGAAGCCCTGGCTCATATCACAATTATCTTCTCTTCTCCATGTGCACTCATTTCATAGGGAATCTTGTCCAATCTCATAATTTCAAATACCGCCTATGTAACTGATGACTTCAAATTTATATTTCTACCCCAGACTTATCATACTGTCTACTTGACATATCTACCTAGGTATCCATAAACACCCCAAGCTAACATGTGAAAACCACAATTCCTAGTTCTCACCCCACTGGGTCCCATTCTTATCCATCAAATCTGCTCATCCTGGAGGCTTTCCCATCCCCGTAAGTGGCACCACCATGCTGTGCTCAAGCTACAAAGCAAGGATTACCTCTTACTCTTCCCTTTCTCTCACACCCTGTTATCCAGTCCATCAGAAAATCACTTTCAGGGGCGCCTGGGTGGCTCAGTGGGTTGAGCCTCTGCCTTCGGCTCGGGTCATGATCCCCGGGTCCTGGGATCAAGCTCCACATCGAGCTCTCTGCTCAGCGAGGAGCCTGCTTCCTCCTCTCTCTCTGCCTGCTTCTCTGCCTACTTGTGATCTCTGTCTGTCAAATAAATAAATAAGATCTTAAAAAAAAAAGATTAAAAAAAAAAAAAAGAAAATCACTTTCAGCTCTAAATTCCAACCATTTCCTGAATCCAGCCACTTCTCACTACTTCCATTGCTATCACTCTGTTCCAAACCATCTTTTGCCTGGATTTGTGCTGCAGCCTCCTAATTGCTCCCCTACAACGTCTTCTTTTCTTCTTATGTTGAAATATATTACAGACATAGTAAAGTGCACAAATCTTATGTGTACAGATAAAAAAATTTCTACATATGTTTATGTCTGCATAATTACCACCCAGATCATTTCTAGCCCCAGAAGGCTACCTCCTGCCTCTCTCTCCCACTGCTAAAGGCAAAAGTTATCCAGACCTTTCCCTCATAAATTGGTTTTGCCCATGTTAACGCTTCCTATGTATGGGATCGTGCAGTATGTAGTCTTGTGTGTCTTGTTATTCATTCAGTATTATGTCCACATTGTTTTTTTCACATTGTCGCTTGTAGTAATAATTCATTTTTTCCAAGCATTTTTCCATTACATAAAACCATGATTTATTCATCTATTCTACTGTTGATGGATATTTGGATTGGTTCCAGTTTGGGTCTATTATGATATTTGCTACTATGAGTGGAAATATATATGCTAATCTCTTATTAAGTACATAATATCATTAAAAGCCAGACTGATCCTGCTAAAATGCCAAATCACACAAATTCTTGTTCATAATCCTCCAGCAGCTTCCCATCTTCCTCAGAGTAAATGCTAGAGTTCCAGCAAGGGCCTATAAGACTTTGTACTCAATTGTGATCTATTCTTTAAAAGCACTGACAATAGGGTGCATTAGAAATACAGAATTATAGGGGCGCCTGGATGGCTTAGTCAGTGAAGCATCTGACGCTTGATTTTTCACTCAGGTCATGGTCTCCAGGTTGTGGATTGTGCCCTGCATTGGGCTCTGTGCTCAGCGCTGAGATGGCTGAGATTCTCTCTCCTTCTCCCTTTGTCCCTCCCCCTGCTCTTGCTCTCTCTCTCTCTATAAACAAAGAAAGAGAGAAAGGGAGAAAGAAGAACAGAGAGAGAAAGAATAAGGTGTCCTTCTAGTGCTACTGAATCAGAACCTGCTCTTAACAAATCCCTCAGTTCACTGACACACATATTGAAACTTGAGAAGCACTGCCCTTAGTGATCTGTCCCTTCACCACCACTTCTCTGACCTTGTCTTCTACTACTCTTTCCCTTGCTCACTCTACTCTGGCCACACCAGTCACTTTGCTGACACCCCAGACGTGCTCATAACTGAAAGGCTGTATAGGAAGGACCTGGTCAGCAGGTTCTTCTGACATGATAAATGATACAGATACAAATATATAGATACAGATATGGAGACAGAGACAGAGATATAGCTGTCTCCATGCATCTATATATGTCTGATAGGCTGAGGTGAAAGTATTTTATATGTATTTACATGATATATGGTGTATGTGTACGTGTTTGTGTATCAGACAGATACATAACTCTACATGTTGTTACTGAGCACTTGAAGTATGACCAATGCATCTGAGAAACTGAATCTTTAATTTTATTTAATTTTAATTAATTTCAAGTTAAATACGAACATATTGCTCGTTGCTACCATAATGTATAGCACACCTCTAAGTAACTCTGGATGTCTGTCAGGTAAGACAATTTTCAAAACTGACTTTTTTGTTATATTTTCCCTCTAAGTAATTTTTACAACAAATGAAATTCACTTATTCCTGGGTATTATATAGTATTTATAATATTATGAATCATTTTTTAATGGTTTCTGGCCATATAGAAATTTTTAAAATTTTGTATGTTGACCTTATATGATCTTATATTCAGCCACCCTGCTTAAATTATCTTATTGATTTTAGTAGGTTTTCTTTTTTTAAAAATGAGTTATTTTCCAATTTATTTTCTTAAATTCTTATAGATAATCGTTTTCCATTTGTTTTAGTTTCTACTTTTACTGCACTATGATTTAAAAAAATGATCTATGAGATTTCTGCCTTGGGAATTTATTAAGATATTTTATCATGGTAAACACAATGTTCCCTGAATATTTACAAAGAATATTTTTCTATGTTTATTGGGTATTACACATACACATATAATTAACTTGTTAATTTAACTGCTCAAATCCTCAATATTTCTACATTTTTCTACCAGAGCTGTCAATTTCTGAAAGAGTTGGTTAAATCCTACCATTATTATTTATACTTTGTAAAATTTTCTTTGTTTTTCCCAACAGTTTTGCTTTATATATTCTAATGCTATATTGTCTAACGTATAAAAGGTTCTGAACTGCTACAGCTCCTGGATTAGTTGTATACAGCTTTCATCACTGTTGAAGTGTGCAGTTCAATCAATTTTCATAACCTGAACATACCTCCTAAGCCTCACTACGACCCCTTGCAGCCACTTGCCCCTCCCCCTTTGAGGATAGTCATGATCCTCACTTCCTATAGCATAGATTAGTTTTGTATCTGATTTTGATCTTTATGTCACTGGAATCCTATGGTTTGTACTGTTTTGTGTCTGGCTCCTTTTGTTCAGCATTATAACTGTAGAACTGACTGATGTCACGTGCAATGCTCTCACTCTCTCTGTAGTTTACCCCAGGGGGACCTGAAAGCCAGCTAGAGAAACCATGCAGGCAGTTTCCCTCGTAGACACATCCAGGAACAGAGAAAGAAGTTTCTAATCACACAGACTACAGTTTTTCTGTGTCTCATATTATCTCAATTTCAGATTCCAGTTATTTTCTTTCTGTACCTTGGTCTTTCTCTGTTAATGTTCTCAATTGCTCTCACCTGTCCGGGGTAGCCCTTAGTTGCTTGTTCATATATGCAATGAAGAAGTAAGTTGATCAGCTGGCATGAATTTCCTCTGAGTCTGTGGGCTTCGTAGAATGGATGACATGTGTGAACACAAGAGCTGCTCTTTAGGGTGGCTGAGCAAGGAGTAGGCTTAAGAACCCCACAAGTGCTTTGGGATGGAGCATGGTGTCATATTCCAGACTGAATGAACCGACTTTTTAAAAAATGTCTTCCTTGTCTGTTACTGAAGTCCATAATTGCCTCAATAACACCTCTTCTATCTCTGATCCCATCCCCAAGAAAAGGAGCTTCCTCCAAGAAATTTTCCACTTTGGAGAAAATTTGACTAGGGGCAAACACTGCACTTCTCTCTCTGTGTTGGAGGGTATGGATAACCTTTATAGTTACATTTATAGGTAGTTATTAATTAATTCCCCAAGCTTGAAGCTTTTCCAGGATTCTTATAGGTAGAAATTTCCTCCCCTGAGTCTGTTTTAGGTTGTAGTTTCTTCTATTCTGGTTCTGCCATCATTCTGATCCCATCTGCACTCTTCTCTTTCAGAAATTCCTCAAAATTTCTTGTTTGTTGATGGCACCCTTCCTTGTTTTCCAGACACCATTATGGATGTATTTTTTTTTTAATGTTACTAGTTTATTTTTATGTAGCTAACCATAAAGAAAAAAAAGTCCATAATCTTACAACCCAGTAATCCATACTTCTATTTTTCCATTTTAATATAGTTCTTTCATTATAAGATAAACAAAATAAATTAATAAACTAATAAAACTCAATATCCATTTATGATAAAAACTCTCTACAAAATGGGTACAGACGAAATTGCCTTCAACATAATAAAGGCCATATATGACCAACGCACAGCTAATATCATACTCAACAATGAAAAGCTATGAGCTTTTCCTTTAAGATCAGGAAGAAGACAAGGATGACAAGCACTCTTGACACTTTTATTCAACATAGTATTAGAAGTCCTAGCCACAACAATTAGGCAAGGAAAAACAATTAAACACACCCAAATTGCAAAGGAAAAGAGTAAAACTGTCACTATTTGCAGATGACATGACACTATATATAAAAAAAAAACACTAAAAAAATACCCCTAAGCCTCCATCCTTAAACTATTAGAATAAATAAATTCAGTAAATTTGTAGAATACAAAATTAATATACAAAATTTGTTGCACTTCTATACACTAAAAATAAACTATCAGAAAGAGAAATTAAGAAAGAAAATCCCAATTATAATTACATCAGAAAGAATAAAATACCCAGGAATAAATTTAACCAAGGAGGTAAGACCTATGTGCTAAAGACCTGGATGAAAGAAATTGAAGATAACATAAAATAAATGGAAAGATATGCTATGCTAATGGATTGGAAGAATTAATATTGTTAAAAATGTCCAAATCACTGAACCCTGTCTACAGATTCAGTACAATCCCTATCAAAATACCAATGACATTTTTCACAGAACCAGAAAAAATAATAAAATTCGTATGGAACCTAAGACTCATCATAGCCAAAATAATCTCAAGAGAACAAAGCTGGAGGTACCATGTTCCTTGATTTCAAACTATACTACAAAGTTATAGTATTGAAACAGTATGATACTGGCACAAAAATCAATGGAACAGAATAGAGAGTCCAGAAATAAATCCATGCCTATAGGGTCAATTAATCTATGACAAAAGAGACAAGAACATACGACAGGGAAAAAAACCAGTCTGTTTAATAAATGGTATTGGGAAAACTGGACAGATACATGAAAAAGAATGAATCTGGACCACTTCCTTACATCATACACAAAGATACAACTTAAAATGGATTAAAGACTTAAACATAAAACATAGGCAGTAAGGTCTATGACATCAGTCTTCACAATATTTTTCTGGATGTCTCCTCAGGCAATGGGAAACAATGGGAAAACTAAACAAATGGGACTATATCAAACCAAAAAAGTTTTGCACAGTGAAGGAAACTATCAACTACATTAAAATGAAGCCTACTGAATGGGAGAAGATATTTGCAAATGATATATCCAAGAAAGGGTTGATATAAAAAATATATAAAGAACATATACAACTCAGTAACAGAAGAACAAACAACTCAATTAAAAATGGGTGGAAGACTTTAACAGACATTTTTCCAAAGAAGACACAGTTGGCAAACAGGCACATGAAAAGATACTCAACATCACTAATCATCAGGGAAATACGTATCAAATCTACAATGACGTATCACCTCACACCTGTTGGAATGGCTAGTATCAAAAAGAAAAGAAATAATAAGTGTTGGTAGGATGTGGAGAAAAGAGAACCCTTGTACGCTACTGGTGGGAATGTAAATTGGTAGGCCACTATGGAAAACAGTATGGCAGGCAGTTCCTCAAAAAATTAAAAATAGAAATACCGTATGACTCAACAATTCTACTTTTTATCCAAAGAAAATGAAAACTGTAATTCAAAAAAATACATGCATCCCTATGTTCACTGTGGCATTACTTACAACAGCCAATATATGAAAGCAACTTAAGGGAGCTCTGGCAAGATGGCGGAGAAGTAGCAGCTGAGACGACATCAGGTAGCAGGAGATCGGGAGATAGCTTATCAAAACATTGCGAACACCTACAAATCCAACGGGAGATTGAAGAGAGGAAGAACAGCAATTCTGGAAACAGAAAATTGGCCACTTTCTGGAAGGTAGGACCGGCGGAGAAGTGAATCGAAAGCGACGGGAGGATAGACCGTGGGGGAGGGGCCGGCGGAGCCACGGAGCACTAAATCGGGACTTTTAAAAGTCTGCTCCACGGAGGGACATCGCTCCAGAGGCTAAACCGGGGTGAAGCCCACGCGGGGTCAGCGTGGCCCCAGGTCCCGCAGGGTCACAGAAGGGATCGGGGGTGTCTGAGTGTCGCAGAGCTAGCAGGTATCGGAGCGGGAAGCCGGCTACAGAGACAGAGCCGAAGAGTGAGCTCTCAGCTCGGGGTTACCTTGAACCGGTCGCAGGCTGGGTGAGCTCGGAGCGCGGCCAGAGGCGAGGGAGACGTGAGTGGGCCGGGGCTTTTCTCTGAGGAGTGGAGCCCCTAATCTCAGCTCTTCCGGGCTGGAGACTAGGAGGCCGCCATTTTCATTCCCGTCCTCCGGACTCTACGGAAAGCGCTCAGGGAACAAAAGCTCCCGAAAGCGAACCCGAGCGGATTATTCAGCCCGGCCCCTGGTAAGGGCGGTGCAGCTCTGCCTCGGGCAAAGACACTTGAGAATCACTACAACAGGCCCCTCTCCCAGAAGATCAAAAGAAATCCAGCCAAGACCAAGTTCATTTAACAAGGAGAGCAGCGGAACTCCAGAGGAGGAGAAAGCAAAGCGCGGAATTCATGGCTTTCTCCCCATGATTCTTTAGTCTTGCAGTTAATTCAATTTTTTCTTTAAAGGGCATTTTCCTAGGATCTTTGCCACCCTTTTAGTATTTTATTTGCTCCTTCATATAATCTTATCTGGAAAAAATGACAAGGCGGAAAAACTCACCACAAAAAAAAGAACAAGAGACAGTACCAAAGGCTAGGGAC
>PISX010036942.1:0-11495 GCA_004024625.1 Mellivora capensis | reverse complement strand
AGAGGGTATCATGCTTAGTGAAATAAGTCAATCAGAGAAAGACAACTATCATATGATATCCCTGATATGAGGAAGTGGAGAGGCAACATGGGGGACTAGGGGGGCAGAAAAAGAAGAAAAGAAACAAGATGGGATTGGGAGGGAGACAAACCATAAGTGACTCTTAATCTCACAAAACAAACTGAGGGTTGCTGGGGGGGGGGGGTTGGGAAAGGTGGGTGGGGTAATGGACATTGGGGAGGGTATGTGCTATGGTGTGCTGTGAAGTGTGTAAACCTGGCGATTCACAGACATGTACCCCTGGGGATAAAAATATGTTTATAAAAAATAAAAATTTTTTAAAAAAGACAAAAATATTTTAAAAGAAAAAAGATGGAAATGAGATACTATGCTACTATAGATTTTTTTTTTTAATGAAGGGGCAGTTTCAAAAGCAGATAAAACTGATTTCAGGGCAAAGACTGTTACTGATGATAAAAACTTTTATTTCATAATTTTAAAGAACTTAATTCAACAAAAGAATTTAACAATCCTAAACAGTTATTCACATAATGGAGTTTTAAAATAAAAGCAAAAGTAATAGAACTGCACAGAAAGACAGACAGATCCACAATAGAAGCCAGAGATTTCAACACCCATATTTTAATATTTGATAGAAATACACAAAAATCACTGGGAATAAAGATGACTTGAATAATACCATCAAACAACTTTTTTATCATCAACCAATTTACTAAATGCTATTTATAGAACAATCCACCCCAACAACTGCCACACACACTTTCTTTTCAAATGTCCATGGAACTTTTATCAATGTAGATCACATGCTGAGCCATAAAACAAGACTTAACACATTTAAAAGGATTCAAGTTACACAAATAATGTCCTTGGACCATAATGGAATTAAATTATGAATCAATAACAGAAAGATATTCGAAAAGTTTCCAAATGTTTGGAAAATAACATACCTCTAAATAACCCTTTCAAAAAATGCTTTAAAACTCGATTGGACACTTAAAGTGGGTGAATTGTCTGACATGTATACTTCACAGAAGTTGTTTCTAAAAACACCACATAAAGAGGGCGCCTGGGTGGCTCAGTGGGTTAAGCCTCTGCCTTCAGCTCAGGCCCTGGGATCAAGGCCCACATCCGGGCTCTCTGCTCAGCAGGGATCCTGCTTCCCCCCGACCCGCCTGCCTCTCTGCCTACTTGTGACCTCCCTCTCTGTCAAATAAATAAATAATAAAAATGAAAAATAAAAACACGTAAGGACTGGGAAGGAAGAAATAACATTTTATTTGTAGACAACCTAGTGGTATTCATATTAACTTTTTAAAGTGTATACACTATTAGAATTAATAAATGAGTTTAGTGAGGTTACTGGATATAAGGTGAAGATAGATAAATTGTATTTCTACATTAGGTACAAGTGGACAGTGAAATTAATAAAATAATACATGTGATAGCATCAAAAACATCAGATACCTAGAAATGAATCTAATAAAAATATGCAAGTCCTCTACACTGAAATCTACACAATATTATTGAAAAATTGTGAAAATGTAAATAAGTGGAGGGATACACTATGTGTGTTATTGAAACATTCCCTATTTTAGTGGTCATTTCTTCCCAAACTGGTACACAGTGTCAAAACAGTTCCAATCAAGCCCCAGCGGGTCTTTTTGTGGAAAATGATGGCTTATCATTCTAAAATTTGTATGGAGGTATAGAGTTCTAGAATATCTAGGGCAATCTTGAAAAACAGAAAAGCTGGAGGACTTTAACTACCAGGAATCAAACCTTTAAAGGACTGATGTTGTGCGAACGGTTGTGCTATTGGTGCAAGAACAGACAAGGGGTCAGTGGAACATGGGATAGAATCCAAAACACGTATACAGTTTTACGACAAAGGGATACTGCAAGGCTATGGAAAGGGGATGGTTCTTTCCATCAATGGTGCTGGGTCAACTTGATATGCACAAGAAGTGAATTCTAACATCTATTCCTCCTAGATTACAATGAAAAAGCAGTTTCCGCTGGATTGTATATCTAAATCTGAAAGGTAAAGCTTAGAGGAAAACATAGGAGAGTATCAGCATAAATCTGAGAAATCTTAGTAGGCAAAGATTTCTTAAATACAACACCAAAAAAAGAAGTCAATTATAATAGAAAAACATTTTTTCAAACAACATTAAAATTGGGAGCCTCTGTTTATAAGAAGACACCATTAACAACAGTAAAAAGATCCACGGAACGGAGGATACTCACACATATAACCAACAGAGGAGTTCTATTTAGATTATATACAGATCTGCAAACCATTAACAAGAAGTAAACCAACAGAAAAACAAACTAAAATCCAAACAGGCCCTTCACAGAACAGGATGTCCTAAAGGTCAATACATGTGAAAACTCGCTCACTCCCATCAGGGAGGCAGAAATTAAGACTCCAGTGAAATCAAGTGCATGCAGACACCTGAAAGGCTAAAATGAAAGGTTCATTTTGTCAAAGATGTGTAGCAATCGGAATCCTCTTCCATAGGTATGTGTCTGTCTCGGTTCTTATCCCCAAATCTGAAGGAAATTTTAAAACCATTAATAGCAGTAGTGTGTGAGTTTGGAATCATGGGAGATCTTACACGTCTTAATATTTCTACCTGTTTAATTGTATTTTTCAGGCTTTACTATTACAGTCAGAAATGAAGTTTCACATTTGGAAAAGAAAGGCCCCTCTCTCCCACCACACTCGACGGCCACAACCAGTATGTAATAGGATCTCCTGACCTTCATCTCTTTCTGCAGCACTGACCTTGACCACTCCAGTGTCAAAGCCTTGTTTGCCCTCCGCACCGCAGCTAGCCCTTCTCTTCTCCCCTCCCATCAGTCCTTCCAGTGCCTCCAACTTAGTCCCTCCCGTCTCTCCCTCCCCTTCTCTCCTGGCTCCTGTACAGCGCACCTGGGGTAGCTCTTCCCTGAGGACTCAGTTTCTCTCTGGTCTCCTTCCCACAATTAGTGTGAGGCAGATTCCCCACTCCCTCCATTCCCCAACCTCGGAGCTTCATCAGCCTGCAGACCAGTCTCCATCTCCAGGTTCTCCCAATCCTGTCACCCAGCTCTCCTCCCCTCCACCAAAGCCTCCCCAGCCTGGGTCACCTCCTGCCTCCTGGATGGCCCCCAGCCTCCCACTGCTCCTGCTGACGCCTCTGTCCTGCCCCAGCCCATCCTCCTGCCAGGAACTCCACCACTTCCACCAGATCCACAGCAGCTCCCAGGTCCGCTCCCCATCTGCTAGTGATGTGTGTGAGTATGAGTGTGACTATGGACGCCTTAGGTAAGCCTCAGAGTCACTGAAAAGTGAGGGTTGTAGAAGCTACCTCACAGAATCGTCATCAAGATTAAATGAGATAGTCTAGCAAACAATGCTTAATCAGTGTCACGAATTTCTACTATTTCTGTTCAGCTCCTTTGGACAGCATCCCACAAGGGATCCGTCCCCCAAGTACTGGTCCAGAGCCTCCCATCCCTCAACTGCCCTTCCCAAGGCCCTCTGTCCCCCAGCCACCCCCTCATCCCCCCACCGTCTCGGAGCCCTCTTGTCACTCAGGCCTGGGTTCACCACAGGTGCTGGGAGCGAGGGGTCCACGGGGCTGTGCACCAGCCGCCCTCTCACCCACAACCCACTCCTTCTAAGCTCTGAAACCAGGGTCTGTCCCTTGGGCAGCCCTCCACCCCTATAAAACGGAGAGAGAGACCTAATTAGGCTCTGGGACAGGGAGAAGGAGCGACCTCACCGGAGACAGAGAGCAGTAGCCAGACACACAGGGCCCAGCCCCGCCAGGACTCGGGGACCCTGCTCAGGAGCTCTGGTTGGGTTGCCATCTCCATATCGTGAACAGAGCTTGCAGCGCTTCTCAAACTGAGCGCTCCCTGAGGCCCCAGAGCCAGGGGTATCTGCTTCCTCCCTAGGTCTGGAGGGTGGGGGGCAGACACAGGCGCAGCAATTGCGGGCCAACCCCAATATCCGGGTCTCTCGGAAAGCCCCTTGTGGGGGGGGGCATCTGAGTGTTAGGTTGAAGCATAGAAGATTACTCGGTTTGCAAGAAATAGAAACCCAGGTAGGACTGGTTTAAGTAAAGGAGGTGGTTTATTGGCCCCTAAAACACGTCCTGAGCCATTCAGGAATGGCTGGATCCGCAGGCTTGGACATGATGTCAAAAACACATTTTCCTTCTCTCCTTTCCTTCTCTCGGTTCTGCATCCACCTTTCGGTCTGGTTCTCAGGCAGGCTCTCCACATGTGGAGGAAAGATGCCCACTAGCACCTAAGACTCCCGTTGGCCTGCATAGCCACTCCAGGGAAAAGGAAAATTCTCCTTCCTATTTCTTAGAGCCCAAGTCCAAGGCTGATATTGGTTGACCTAGCCTGGTTCATGCGTTTGCTCAAGCCAATCACTGTGATCAGTGGGCTGGCCGGGCTCTCTGGAAGCTGGGGCTAGGGGTAGGGTGGGGGGTGCAATTTTAGCTGATCTTTTGAGGACTTCAGGTCATAAGATGGCGGTTCTCCAAGGAAAGCTGGATGCAATTACCAGAGGGTCCTGGGCAGGCATTTACCTGTCCAAAGGGGTTTATGTAGCAGAAGGAAGGACCACTCTGGCCTAAGAGAGGCCCCTCTGCAAGCCCCTTCCTGCTTCTCAGTTCACCAGCCATGTCCCGACACCTACCCACAAAGCTTCCACCTCATTGTGTTGCTCTCTAAAGGGCACCTCTGCTTTCTGATGTGTCTTAAGAAGTGGGGAGCAGCTTCTCCGGCAGCTCAGGGGGAAAAGTCCTGATGTCCTGCTCACCAGAGCCCTGAGGCACCCTTCCCTCCCAGAGACCAAGAACTCAAGGCTCCGTGATCACAGTCAAGATAACAGTAGAGTTGGTCACTCCCTCATCTTGCCTTCAGGTCGGGTTGCCGGGTGGATGTAGTACCACCGCAGTAAAGGACTTAGCACACACCTGGTTGAAACACCTGCTGAATGAGGTAGGTTGTACTTTCCAAGATGGCGGCCACAATGCATCTCACCCTACACACCCTTCCTTTTTTCCACCGTAGTATTGGTTTTGTAAGTTGAAATATAATTGACACCCAGTAAACTCCATGTATCTAAAGTGTACAGTTTGGGAAATTTTGATGTATATGCCTGTGAAACCATCACCACTATCAAGATATTGAACATCAACCTGAAAGTTTCCTCCTGCCCCTCTGCCATCCCTCCCTCCACCCCATCCCTAGCATCTCCGGGCAAACTTTTGTGTGCTTTCTGTCATCACAGGTTTGTTTCTATTTTTTAGGTTTTTATAGAAATTGAATCACAAACAATGCACTCCTGCATTGTTTTGTCTGGCTTATTTCACTCAACCTAGTAACTTGGAGAGCTGTCCACGCTGTTGCATGTATCACTAGCTCATTTTTATTGATGAATTGTATGTCACTGTATACCAAAATTACTTCTATGTTCACTTGTTGATGGACATTTGGGTTGTTTCTCATTTTTGCTAGTTCAAATGAAGCTGCTGTGAACATACGCTTTCCTTCCCCTCGGGTGGTTACCTCCGAGTTCCATGGCTGGGTCATGCGGTAAGTGGATATTTCACTTCCGAAGAAACTGCCCAGCCCTTTTGCAAAATGGCTGTGTGAGAGCATCCTTGACAATACTGGGTATATTCAGTCTTTCCGTTTAGACATTCTGGTAGGGGTGGTTTTAATTTGCATCATCTAACAACTAATGCCATGCTGGGGGGAAGCCGTGCTGGGGGGAAGCCAAGCAGCGGCAGGCAGAACCTACGTGCAGGGGTTCAGCTGACGACCAGCCACCGCTGCTGGACACGTAAGTAACCCTCAGGTGCTTCTAGCCCCCAGCCTTCAGGCCACCCCCATGGGTGCCCCATGGAGCAGAAACGAGCTGACCCCACCAAGCCTGGCCCAAATGACAGATTCCTGAGTAAAACAGATGATTGGTGTCTTAAATCCCTGTTGGGGAGGTGTGCCATGGTAGAGAGCTGGAACAGTGAGTCTGCTGGGTGTGATGCTCTTATCACTACTGACCTAGATCTGTTCATCTACCCATAGGTTTGTATTTGTCTTCTCAACAAACCCACAGCTCCTCCAAGACAGACATCAACCCTTCATTTCTGGAATCCAACCCCTGAGCCTGGCTTCTGACTTTCATTGCTTCTCCCATCGGGTCTCTGCCTTCGACCCTCGGACCCGTCACCTTCTCTTAGCCACCTCTCTGGAGAGCCAGGGTAGAGGTGTGGAAGAGCTTAGGCTCTCCCGTGGGGCTGCCTGGATTTGAATCCTGTCTCTGTGACTTCTTTTCTAAGCTGTAAGAAGTTAACCAATTCTTTAACCTCTCTGAGGCTGAATTCCATCTTCTACAAATTGGGAACCGCAGCTACTCCCCTGAGAGTAGTAATGAGTCTAGAACGATCCATGTCAAGAACTTAGCAGACTTAGCCTGGTCCCTGCTGCTGTTATTTTTGCTAGTGTTGTCTGAGGACCATCTGGGTATAAACACACCCTCCCTCGTTCCCTTCCAGGGAGCTTGTCTGCCCGGCTCCCGGGGGAACAGCCTCCAGCGTATGGGTAGGAGCAGTCGATTGTTCTAGGTGTTTTACAGACATGAAACCACTTGGTTTTTTTAAAAAATCTGGATTCTCTCCTTATAGGTCATGTATTACCAGGCAAAATGTTCTGCCCCTCTGAGCCGGCTTCCTGTCCCCTGAAATGGGGGTAACGCTGTCTCCCAAACAGGGGTGAATGTAGGGATGTGTTATAAGGCACCACCCTGACACAGGTCCCTGATAAATTAACACTCGTTAACACTAGTAACATTTAACTAGTTAACACTAGTTAACACTAGTAACATTTACCCTGTGATACAGCAGGTAACTAATTATTTTGGAAGGGAAACAGGGTGGGGCCTGACTTGTTAATGGATATTTTTTGGAGCGTTTAAATTTTGGGATGACCTGTACTGTTTTAAAAATTAAATCTACATTTTAATAAATTTTAATAACATTAATAAATTTATTAATCAAAATTTAAACCTGATACTCTGTGTGCCACATACTTTTATCGCAATTTATAGGTGAAGAAACTGAGTCACAGCCAGTCACAACTAGCCGAAGCCAAAACAGGATGAGAGCCCACATCTGCCTGATTCCAGAACCCGTGGCCTTCCCTTGCACCTACCGTCTCCTTTCTGGGTAAGTAGCGCTTTGGTGGTCAGGCGACATAATGGCGGGGAGTAGCTTCCTGGTGAGAAGCTGGCCCATGCCTGATCCTCCCTGGGCTTCTGAAGATGGGGAATCTCGCCAGGCAGCCTTCCATCTAGGAGTCCTAGCCTCCTTGCCTTCGCATGTTTGCTCCTTGGGTCCCCCCCCCCCGGACAGCAGTCATGTCTAGGACTGAGCTGGCTGTTTCCGAGGTGCCGACAACTACCCACCACCCCGTCTCCCCCAGGTCCCGTAACTCAGGGTCTCACGTGAGCAGTGGCCCCATCCCCAGAACCCAAATGGGGGCATCCATGGGGTTGGGGAAGTTTGGAAGGGCTTTAGCAACCCCTTAATCTCCATCTACCCCTTCCCCCTAAATAATGAAACAGCTTCATGACAAGTCCTCGAACCCCCCTTCCTGACACTCTTCACTCATTTCTACCAGACATACTACATGTGACCATGGCTGCTGGTCAGAGCTGTTTTCTGACCATGTCTCTGCTACAGCCTGCCTCCTGTTGGCCCTACAGAAATTCAAGTATTCCAGAAACAGCTACCAGAAACAACTGCATTTTTTAAAAAGACTTTATTTATTTATTTGATAGACAGAGATCACAAGAAGGCAGAGAGGCAGGCAGGGGGCAGGGGAAGCAGGCTCCCCGCTGAGCAGAGAGCCTGATGCAGGGCTCGATTCCAGGACCCTGAGATCACAACCCAAGCTGAAGGCAGAGGCTTTAACCTACTGAGCCACCCAGGCGCCCCCAACAGCTACATTAAAAAAAAATTATACATAGCTGTGGGGCAGGGATGGGCTTGGCCCCATCATTTTGTACCTGGGGAAACTGAATGGGGACAGGCAAAGACCTGCCTCCGGACAGTAGTGGCCCAGGCTCTCCCAACTCCCAGTCACCCACCCGTGCCCTTTTGCCCGAAGGCCCTGCCCCTTGCAGGGAACTGGAAAACAAACAACAACAACAAAACAACACTCTGCCTCCAGGGCTTATGAATGTCCCTGCTAGAGAGGAGAAGATGGAGTGAAGGTTAGGGTTAGGGTTAGGGTTAGGGTTATCTGGCAATCTGGTTAGCACCAGATTCATATAAAAAATGAGGGAAGCCATGGTTATTCCGTAACAAGGTCCTCAAGCTCACAGACAAGGCCAACAGGCAGACCTCCGCGGGCCTTGGGCACTGCGTGAGTGTGTGGAGTGAGGGCAGGGAGAATATTATGGCCGTATTTTTGAGTCTTTCTAAAAAGGTTAGGTCTAGTCACTTAGCTGTGCATGGAAAGAGACTGAGGAAACAACGAAAGAAAGAGCCGCCCTAACTCTGATGTAGGAGTTTCTCAACGTGGGGCATCAGCTTGTCTGGTGAGAGCAGCTGTCCTCAAAGGGAAGATAAAACAGATTTTTCTCAATGCACACTATGGACATAACTGTCCAAGTGTCTCAAAGTGCTCAGAGGAGCACCAGGGACACAGATAAAATTGCCTTTAAAGGGAATAGAAGATTCTGAGACAGGACCAGTGTCAGGTGTGAAACAGGAAACCCACAGCCCGGAGCTGTTCTAGCTGATCCTTCCGCAGATAAAACCGAGTGGCCTAACGCCCTGATCTTAGGCAGCCATTAGAGCTTCAGCCCAAACCCCACGAGGAAGAAAAGCAGTTTTCATTTTTTAAACAGAGAAACTTAAAAAACATTGCTTTAACAAAAAAAGCACACATACATTATGTCCCCAAGAATTGTATAAAAAAAGAAATGGTACACATAAGGTTTTCATTGTGAGTAAATGTACCCCCATCTGCCCCCAACAAAACACCTTTAAATAACATTGAACTCCGGTTAATGACATGAAAGCTGAGCTTCCCTAATGGAGGAGAAAGTTCCTCACAAATGGATCTTCCAGCAAATGACAGCTATACAGTTCGGGCAAAATACAGAACACAGTGACTTGAGAGCTCTGAAGAGGGAAACAAAGCAGGACATTTTTAGAGGGGAGTCAAAACTGGGAGCAGCAGCCTGAAACACCCAGTGCTGAACCTCCAAGAGTAAAACCCACCCAGTTCTCCTTCTTCAGAAGGACCCCGGCTGCTAGAGAGTGAGAAGGAGCCTGAGAAAAGATTGGGCAGAGAAGGAGGATGCCTAATTCCAGTGAAAACTCACCCAAATCTGGCTGACCTCAGAAATGTGCATGGGGGGTGCCAGCGATTCCAGACTTGCCAGCCCCCATCAACCGGGGAGCCAAGACACAGGCACCTCGAGGTGTCCATGAGAGGTAGGAACATTGGAAGCTGTATATACCGCTGATGGCAATTTTTTTTTAAATGTACACTTTGGGAAAGACTTGGGAAGCCTCTTAAAAAGTGAAATATATATTTACATGAGCCCCAGAAATTTTACTCCTAGTTATCTGTCTGGGAGAGACAGACACGCACATTCATACAAAGACTTGGCCACAAGTGAGCACAGCACCATTCATAACAGCCCCAAGCTGGAAACAACCCACGTGTCCCTTGAAATGTTGAACGGATAAACTGTGTATGGCCATAAAATAGAATACGATTCAGCCTTAAAAGGGACTGAACTTCTGTTCCTGAGCTTTATTGAGTTGTCACTGACCGTCATGGAACAAACTTGTGACTTGTGCTACAACACGGATGAACTTCAAATGCCTTCAGCGAAACGAGGGAAGTCACTCAAAACGCCGTACGTTGTGTGACTTCGTTGGTAGGAAATGTCTACAAAGGCAAATCTCTAGAGGCAGAAGGCAGACCCATCAGTGCTTGTCTGGGATGGGGCTGGGGCCTGACTGACTAGAAACATTCATGAGAGAAGGTTTCAGGTGATAAGGACGTTCTGAACCCGGATTGTGGTGATAGTTGCACAAATGTATGAATTGGCTGAAAATTATCCCACAGTACATATATGATGGATGAAACTCCTGGCGTGTAAAATAGATCCCCATGAAGCTGTTTAAAAAATGAACGAACTGTAGGAAACACCAACTCCTTTTGTGAGTCCGGCATTACATGGACATCAAAAGCAGACAGAGATAAACACAAGAAAAACATGAAGGGTGAAGAGTACCTATGTCTCCATTTATTTTGAAATGTACCGGAACCAAGACAGATGAATGAATGGATGTAGGGATGGCCAGATGAATAAAGAGGTGACAAAGGGTGTTCAGTAAAATGGGAGGATCTAGCATTAGGTATTTGGGGGTTTGCTGTAAAATTCTTGCAACTTTGCAGCACCTTTGAAATCTTGAGTAATAAAATGGAAAAGGGGAGTGAAATCATAGCACGTGACACGGCTCAGTTGTATTTTTTATGAAGTCAAAGAATGTAAATAACATTGATTTCATCCAGAAAAGAGAAAAAATGTTTAAAAACTGGGAGGCAGGGCACCTGGGTGGTTCAGTCTGTTGGGATATGACTCTTAATTTCAGTTCAGGTCATGGTCTCGAGGTCATGAGTTGAGCTCTGCATCAGGCTCCACATTCAACAGGGAGTCTGCTGGAGATGCTCACTTCCTCTCTTTCTGCCCCTCTGGTTCATGCTCTTTCTCTTTAAAAAAAAGAAAGGAAGGAAGGAAGGAAGGAAGGGAGGAAGGACGGAAAAGAAAGGAAGAAAGAAAGAAAAGAAAAGAAAAGAAAGAAAGGAAAGGAAGAAAGAAAAGAAGAAAAGGAGGAAGGAAAAGAGAAAAGAAGGCATAAAAAAAAAAAAAAAGTAGGGGCGCCTGGGTGGCTCAGTGGATTAAGCCACTGCCTTCAGGTCAGGTCATGATCTGAGTCCTGAGATCAAGCCCCACATTGAGCTCTGCTCAGCAGGGAGCCTGCTTCCTCCTCTCTCTCTGCCTGACTCTCTGCCTACTTATGATCTCTCTTTCTCTGTCAAATAAATAAATAAATCTTTAAAAAAAAAAAAAGTAGCTCACTGAGCTCGGACAACTTTGCTGTACTGCCAGGCACATCCTGGAATAAATTTACATCTAGTACAGGTCCTTAGTAAACCGGTTGGTCATGATAAGCTCAGATCAAAGGCATTAGCCCCAGTGGCCTTGGAGACTGGAGCCCAGATTTTTCATAAGCATCTGCCTAACAGGTCCTTTGCTCCTGGAGCTTCATGACTCTGCTTCCCTTTGGGTCACTGAGTGTCACTCATCCCCCACAGTCTCCCACCCAGTAAGGTGTCTGGCCATGCAGCTCACCTTGCAAGAGTAAAAAAAAAATCAACTG
>PISX010036941.1:0-11484 GCA_004024625.1 Mellivora capensis | reverse complement strand
GGTCTAACCAAGAATTATGAAGCACAAACCACATCGTTTACGGGCCCAGGGAAGGAGGACACGTTGGAGACATACATACCACATATTTAAATATTTAAAGGGTACCATACCCTGGACTGTATAGACCATCTCAGACAATGGGCACAGACTTCCGGATTCTGAGTGGCCTTGGAATTGCAATTTAAACTTGCTTTCTCCTCGGCAAGCTAATAGTCCATTTGCCTTCTGTCCCTGAAATTTGGGTGACAGGTCCACAGAATATGTACCTCATGGAAGGAAAGAAACAGTGTAATGGTTTCAGACAACTCTTCTGGTAGGAGCCTTTGTATTAATAGGTCCACAAAGCCCCAACATCGCATCCTGAGACACGGATCTTGGAAAAAGAGAGAGTATGCACGCCCCAGAAGAGTCTTATCTGTTTGACTTTTCTAGAAATGCACAAATGGCTTTTGAGAAAAACAGCAGAGGGCTGGCCTCACCCCATCTACTGGGCCTTATCCTCCCTTCGTCTCTAATATTAATCTCCTAGTACGGCTCTGTTTAAGAAGTGTAAGGGCCTCTTTAGCCAGAGCGGCCCCACCTCGGTTGAACAGCCATTTTGTTGTTTATGCCATAAAACTTAAATTGGCCCTGCCCCCCCCCAGGGGAACTTATTTAAAAGCAAGTCCAGGAAACCAGTCCCAGGTAACAAAGCCCAAATACAAGGGTGGGTCAGGTCAGGTAGAGATAACAGCCCGAATGCAGGGATGGGTCAGGTGGAGACATCCAATCAGTAAAGCATGCATACTGTCTCCCTAGCTACCAAGGAATGTGGGCCCTGCCTTTTGGGGGGCCAATTCTCACCAAGGTGATAGGCTAGTGCAACGGTCTACTATGGGGTGGATTGTAGTTCAGTTGGCCACCCATGTGTGACCTAGCATGACTGTGCAGCTTTCTCTGTGTATTGCAATCTCATTGGCCACCTGTGTGTGGCCAGGCTCAACCACATGGCCTTTGTTCTTGAAAATTAGTCTGTGAGGCAGGGAGGGGTCGTCGTCTCTGTAAGGGGCGGCCCCGACCGGTCTGTTTGACAATTGGTTTGATTCTTGATGCTTGGTGCGAAATAAAGCTTTGCTTGACCTTCGCTTTGTATCAGTCTCACTCCTTTGACCATGGACCCATTATTGGGGGACCCAACACTGGGGACCCAACAGAATGAGGGCCAGAAAGACATAGACAGAGGAACATATCATAATCAGGGAGAAGAGCAAACCTAAAAATCCCCCTCACACCTCAGAGGTCTGCTACTTCCTCTGCCCTTTTACCTACCTCTATCTTAATCATGGGCAACATTCTAACTAAACAGTGATCTTGGGGCACCTTGGTAACTAAGTGGCTTAAGTGTCTGCCTTCAGCTAAGGTCATGATCCCGGGGGTTTTGGGATCGGATCAGGCTCCCTGCTCAGGGGGGGAGCCTGCTTCTCCCTCTCCTCCCTGCTTGTGCTTTCTCTTGCTATCTCTGCCTCCCTCTCACATAAATAAATAAAATCTTAAACAAAACAAAACAATGTGCTTCCCTGTTCCATCTCCAAGGTAGACTTTTGTCTTCCTCCCTTGGCAACAGTTGATTCAGAGTTTTAATTAAGTTATCTTTACAGCAGGGGCAGACACTAATTGTCCCTTCACACAGAACACACTATGCAGTCCAAGAGGGAAGAAAGACCTAATAGTGTATGTTAGAAAGTGACTTGGAATCAGTCACCAAACCCCATCCCGTTGGCCAAGAGCAACTTCAGTTCACCTGCTCCTTTAAGGTCTTTGGGTAGAAAACCTCTTTACCAGTCAGCTTTGGGGGGGCAGGGAAGGACCCTGCAGTGCAACGGCATTTTCTGTGTGTGTGTATGTGTGTGTAATGATGGAGCTTCTCTGTTCATAAGCTTTTCTGGTGGGGTGGAATAAGGGGGTGGAGTGAGTTGTAAGCAGTGATAGTCTCTTCTTTTCAGTTTCATACTTGAGAAAAATGAATAAGCTCCTTGACATTGCTAAAGAGGCTGACAAATTGGTTTTTCTCTCTTTTTCTGCTCCTATCTCTGGCTCCTAGTCTTTCATGGCATTGTGATAAGTTGGAGGAGGAAATCAATTCGTAGGGTAAAAGGACATGGTCCAGTTATTTCCTCTTTCAGTTATACGCATCTCTCCCCTCTATTGTGGTCCCCAGGAAAGGTGCCCTTTATGCCCTTTTGGAAGGGGCAAGTCAGTAACCTAGTCACAGAGAACCTGAGTGTGCAGCCAAGAATCCAGTATTATTTTGCAAATTTCCTCTACAAGCTGATAAGTAAGCAGTAGAATTGGAAAATGAAATCCTCTCTTCCCTTCAGATGCAAACTTTAATCTCAAGCACTGAGGAAATGTAGGATCTTTTAATTATTCAGAGAGGAACTGCTAACAAAGATCTTATGTTTTGCTAAACTTCCTCACTTCTCTCCTGGTATATTTTTATAGCCTAACAGGACAAGAGCTGGCAGATACTTTTACTTAGCAGAAAATACCCACTTTTCCATTGACTACAGATTTTACACCCACATGTAGGAAACAGTGTTTAAAAAAAAATGCAGTGAGTAAACCCTTGACTAGAATTCTCTGAAATATGATGCATACGTACGTATTCGGGTTTTTCAGGTGTCGGGTCAAAACTGTACTGCTTCTGGGGGCCTGGGTGGCTCAGTGGGTTAAAGCCTCTGCCTTCAGCTCAGGTCATGATCTCAGGGTCCTAGGATGGAGCCCAGCATTGGGTTCTCTGCTTGGCAGGGAGCCTGCTTCCCCCTCCCCTCTTTGCCTGCTTCTCTGCCTACTTGCGATCTCTGTCTGTCAAATAAATAAATAAAATCTTAAAAAAAAAAACAACAACAAAAAAACACAAACCCCCCCCACATTTCTGCTTTGCCAGCTGCCCACGTTATAGGCTCTGCCAATAGGGGGCGATAGAGAGACACAGCTGGGCTGGAGGAGGAAGGATGGGCTGAATCTTGCCTGTTGGTTTCTTGTCCTTTTCAGTGTTGCTGCAACAATGCAGTTGTTTCTTAGCTTCCCTTGCTGCAGGCAGAATCAGCACCTGTTAAGGTGTGAGCCCCTCAAACAGTGTTCTCACAGTGCAGGTCTGAGCCTGAGCCCCACGAGCTCCTCCTCCCACTCCCAGGTTCCCATATCCACAATCACTTCTCTTTTCCCTCCCAGTTATTATTTTTGGGTTATTTAACCCAGTGTTCTCTTCTGGTTCTTTCAGCACCCAGAGTGCATACACGAAATTCTGGACCCTGGAATATAATAAAGATTACATATATCTGGTGCTGTAGAGGTCCTACAGGGAATGTAAAGGGATTATAATGCTGTCTGAAAAAAAGAGTTCTAAAGAGATTATATAGACACATACCGTCAAGTTTCATTATTTTATTATATATAATATCTTATTATTAACAATGTAGAGTCAATTATATATAATTTATTTATAATTACAAACACACACACACAGAGTCAATTCCCATTGTTTGGGGTAGTTACGCAGTGAATGCAGAACCCTTGTCCCTAAGGAGAAATACAAGGTTAGTTTCCTATGAGTCTCTGGTCTTTTGTTGTCAACCCATGAATACATAACCTCTTTTATGTGTACTTCTGTTTTAAAAATCTTATTTAATATATTCTTATTGAATAACATGGCACTCATGACCAACAGTGACCATGTCTGAGTAAAGCTTCTTTAACATACCTATTTTCTCCATGAAGCACATCACAGCCTTCTTGTGCTTAGGAACGTGGCTCAGAACCTCAGCACTATGCTTGAGGGCATTTTAAGCAATGAAACCACCAACAGGAGGCACAGAAATGCAAAAACTAGTGAGATCTATGGTGACAAGGGCACTTATTTACAGTAGGAGAGCTGAAGCTACACGACAGAGTATCACTGGGCAGTGTTGGGTCAGGTGTCAGGTGACTCAGTTTTTGCCATTTTGCCCCAAATGCAAATGACTACAAAAGCCCCACAAATATTGATTGTGGGCTTCCAAAGCAATTTTAACAAGTAGGAGAGTTGGCCAATGCACAATCTGTGTTATCCCCAAGTTTTTGCATCCAAGAGACCACCAAGGAGCCAAGCACCGATGCAATCACACGAGGGTTTATTTGACAAACTTAAGCTTGGGCCTAAGTATACCGACACAGCGGAGTAGGGACTTGGACCCCAAACCAGATTACAGTCAGAGTTTTTAAAGGCAGAGTAGGGGTGGACTTGGCGGTGGGTGAGGACAAAGGGGATTATGGATGATCTAAGTCTTCAAGGATTTTTGGAAGCAAGGTCTCCAGGACCTTGAGGGGCTAGCTATTGTTGGGAGAAAGGTTTTTTATTACCAATAATAAAAATCTTCCTGTGAGACTCTTTAGATGTATATCAGTGGGCCATATACTTGGGAATGATTCTCGACACTATCTTGGCGGTTTAGAGATAAAGTTTCCTAAAGTAGACTTACTGGATCCTGGTCAGACCTGTTGGAGCAGGGGGCCAGTCAGGCTAGGATTGTCCTTAGCAAAACCTCAAGGTGAGGGCAGTTGAGTCCCCAGGGGAGAGCCACTCTGTCTATTTCAAGGGCTTGTCAGTAGGTAAGGAATTTTAATTATTTTCTTCTGCCTCTGTTTCCCACATCAGCTAAACTTCAGGTGGGATGGCCTTAATTTTCTCGGTCTCCACATTTCCCCCTGAACCATTTTGACCCTTAAATCTTTAAGTTGTTGAAGGTGGAAGGTCTCATCTTCTGTAACTTCTTCCTGCTGAATAGGGGCGTAGAGTTGTCCCTACCTACTTGGGTCAACACTGGTCAGTTGGGGAATTTGTAGGGGAATTATGAAAGACAGAGGCAGCTGAGTCCAGGGGTTTAAATCAATCAATAAAGGAGAGAGGGACTGTTTAAAGTGCTAACCTGAGTAGGTCAGAACCCAAGAAATATTTTGTGATAATCTGGAACATCAAGATGGCTGCACTTATGTCAGGGCTAGACTCGAGGTGGGTATAGCCTTGTTTTTCTTGGCCTCCACAATCTGCAAATAATGAAGATTTGCTCTCTATTCATCTACGTGTCATTGGTCTTTTTGTCTACCTACCTAAAGACTCCCAAATGATCTCTTTCTCTTAAAGCAAACATGGATTAATAAACTTATATTTTCTCCTCTTGCCCCAGGCTGCTCCTGAGGATGCCAGTTTTCTTGCAGTGTCACCACATCCCACTCTCCTTATTTGGGGGAGTGACAAAATGGTCTTCTGGGGTACTAATGAAATAGTTCCCTCTAACCTTGATGTTGTAGTCTCCACTTGCAGCATTGTTTGAAAGGGCCATGCCAGCTTCACTGAAGGCAGGAGTCACTCTGAGCAGGCCAACGGGCATATCCTCAGGTCCTCCCAAAATCATCATATCCTGGATGGGTTCAGGGTTATGTGCAGAATAGAATAAAGGACCACTCTAGAAGTCCGCATTATTACATATTTAAACATTGGCGAAATAGAACCTAATGAAATTGAGGAACTCAGAAAATTGATTTCCTACAGACCTGTCTGTGCCAGGCTGACTGCCTGAAATTTACCAGGGGATGTCTAAAAAATGCAGGCTGTTATGGACAGTTTTGGTCACCGATCCAATGGATACTTCCCCACGGCACCTCTCGGTAATAAGGCAGCCAGATAAGTCAGAAGAGACTGGATCCTGCCCAAATCCAGGATGGAGAATCTTAATTGGTTACAAATTATGTTAATTCTATTTCCATAACCAGGGCTTACTTAGGAATGGAGTTGTGATGGGATTCTGGCCAAAGGGGAGTCAGGGAAATCAAATGGGGAAACTACGGACCAAGGAACACAATCTGGTTGTGGTCATGTAGTGTAAAGATAGGAGCAGTAACTATGGTGCAGTGGGGGTGGGGGGAGGCACAGCCTGCGGTTGTCATACTGAGAATAAGTCAACATACTGAAGATGGTAGTGAGGAAAGTTCTGGGGTCTTTTACCATGTTGCTGAACTGCTTTGTTAGTCAACACTGAATGGCTCTCCTGAGTTACTTGTGTGAAATAATAACCCATCTTAGTTAAACCACTTTATTTTAATTTTATTTTATTTTTAAGTATTTTTATTTATTTATTTGACAGAGAGAGAAAGAGGGAGTGCATGTGCCCTATCACAGGTGGGGGGAGGGGCAAAGGGAGAGGGAGAAGCAGTCTCCCCACCAAGCAGGGAGTCCAATGACTCAGGGCTGGATCCCAGGACCAGAGATCACAACCTGAACTGAAGGCAGACACTTAACAGACTGAGCCACCCAGGCACCCCTTTTTTAAACCATTTAAGATGGGTCATCTTTCACTTTCATAGATAGTGCCCTAACTGACTCACAGATTTCTTTGTGGAAATCCAGATTCAGTAGGTTTGGGGTATTGTGGTCTTAGGAAATTGTGGTTTCAGAAAGTTTGTCTACATGGGCAGCCATTCATGCCTATATCATGGAGTCCCAATAAAAAATTCTGGACTCTGGGATTCAGGTGAGATTCCCCAGTGGACAGTAGTTGGCTGCAGACTCCAGCCCCGCTGACTGTGACCCAAAGCCTCCACTCTAAATCTAAATTGTTAGACTATCCTGTGTGAAACAAGGCCCTTAAGAAAACGACTCCCAACAGGCATGGCATTCCAGGGGCGTAGAGATTGTTTCTCAGAAGCCAAGGGCAAAGACCAGACATCACTTTGGGCAAGGCTCAATTCTCTACTACACAGGTAGACAAAAGTCAATATTGGTCACAAACTCTATTTTGGCTAAAACATGCAGGAATTCTGGGGAAATGTTGAAACTAGATGAGGATTTTTTTTTTTTTTCCAAAAACATCTGGGTTTTGAGGATCTAGGGATTTAAGGATCACAAGGCTATGTCCATTTTCTATGCAGAAATTTTTAAAACTCTGTCTTACAGAATATACATTGCTAGAGGTAAAGAGATATAATTTGAAAGAAAATTTAGGGCCAGACATGTTTGGAAAACACTGGGCTCTAACAAAGTTAGTCAAGTTTTTATATAACTGGACTCTTCATGGTCTTTAATATGTTAATATAATAGTTCTGAAATGTTTGGTCTTAGGACACCCTACACTCTTAAAAATTATCAACTTTGAAGGCTTTCCTTTAAGTGGACATTATTTGTTGATATTTACTATGCTAGAAGTCAATCTGAACATTTAATATTTAATTAACTGTTAACTCATTTAAATGTAACAATAATAAGCTCATTAATATCAACACAAGTAATTTCTTTTTATGATAATAACTGTTTTCCAAAATTAGAAAAAAATTAAACAAAAGCAGCCACATTGTTTTACACTTAAAAACTCAGTGTTTGGCCTTATAAAAGTCAGCCAGATTCTCAGTACTACTTCTGCATCTAATTAGTAGTGATACGTGGTTTCAGTTGAAATATATAAAGAAAATCTGTCACTATAGCTATCTGTAGTTAGAAAAGAGTAGACTATTTTAATATATTTTACACATTATTTGGGATATGAAGTTTTCAAATTCTGCTATATTAGCATCCAGTATTCTATCTTGTACTAAATGGTTCTCCCACCCATGTGTGATTTTGTAACATCATGCATTGATTATTTGGAAAACATTGGATCACTAAGTTATGCAGATCATCCAAATATTAACACACTTCAGTATACAATATCAAAAGTTCATATTTTTTTAATATCAACACCAATTTCATTGGCAGTCTTTAAATATTTGGGAGCTGTCAAGATCAAGATACAAGTTTTTCAAACTTCTCAGTTTTTCTAGAAAACCTACATTTTATCACAAGCATTAAAATTAGAAAGAGCACAATAGTAGTATGTAGTCAATAATTATATATGTTTTAATAGTGATTATCACTGTGGAAGATCAATGGTATTTGAATCACCCGGTATTTCTTTATGAATTGAAGTAGAAGAAATTCTTCATACCTCTTTATGGCTTTTGGGTTTCCCAACAGCGGTGTCCTCAAAGTCTATAAATCTAGGCATAGTGTGACCAAGGCACTTTAAGTTTTATGAACCATTTCCTCAAGCCTCACAGTGTGGTTCCCAAACCTATTCCCTTTTTAAGTTTTTCATTATAATAGCATTTCACTTTCACAAACCAAAATCTGTACTGTTTACCTATCACTGTGTAATAAATCAGATCAAAATTTAGTGTTTAGAACAACAAACATTTCCTCTCTTATAGTTTCTGTAAATACAGGCACAGCTTTGTGAGATCCTGACTCAAGTTCTCTCCTGAAACTTTAGTCAAACTGCTAGGACCGCAGTTACCTCAAGATCTGGGGAGTGGAGAGGATTTACTTCCAAATGCACTCAGGTGGTGGTGGGCAGGATTCAGCTGTTAGAAGCCTCTCTCTGTTTCTTGCCATGTGGGCCGCATGGAAGGAGAACTCACAACATGGCAGCTGGCTTCCTTCAGAGTGAGCGAGCAAGAGAGAGTGAGTGCCCGAGACAGAAGGCAGGCAGTCTGATTGTAACCTAACCTTCGAAGAGCTATTCTGTCATTTTTTCATAATATATTTATTAGAAGGGGATTCCAGAAGAGGAGTTCTAGAAGCCATGTTCACAGGGAGGAGACTATAGAAAGCCATGAATACCAGAAGGTGGGGTCATTGAAGGCCATCTTCAAATCTGCCCATTATAAACACGAATGTAGAATATAAAGCACACTTCTTAATAACACATGAGTTGCAGGAGAAATCAGAATGAAAATCTCTGAAGTATTTAGAAATAAGAAACTAAGCAACATATAACAAAACCTGTAAATGTAGTTATAGGAGTATTCTAGAGTGAAATCTGAATGTTAAATGCTTATTTTACAAGACAAAAAGAGCAAAAATGAATGAGCCAACAGAAGATGAGAGTTTCTTACATCAAGAACAGACTTTTTGGAAAAAAAAAAGGGGGGGGAAGAAAATTAAAACTAAAACTAAAAAAATAAGATGAAATAAAAAACAAAAGAATCACTGAAGGTATCAGGCTCAGATGGTTTTACAGGTAGGTTTAACAAAGCTTCAAGGAGAAAATTTATGAATCATTGTATTTGTAATAATTCAGAAACTAAATAAGAAGGAAAGCTGTTTCTGTTCAACCCATTTTAAGAAGCCAACATAATCCTACTATTAAATATAGACAAGGGTAGCATAATTCACTAATAGGTATAGAAGTAGAAGTACCATATAAAATATTAATAAGACAATTGTTAATTAATATTAATTAATTATATATTAAAATAATATTTCACAAAGCAGTAGAGTGTAACCTGGCATTGAAAGGGTGTTGTAATAGTGGGATATTTATTAATGTGATTATTAAATTGCTAGATTAAGGAAAAACATAGTGAAATCTCAATAGATAAAAAATATTAGCTAAAATTCAACACCATTTATGATAAAAACTTTTAGTCCACTATAAATGGAAAGGCACTTCTTTACTTGGTTAAATGGTTTCTACTGAACTGAAAGGGGTCCAAGATGGTAGGGTCAAAGTTCCTGAACTTACCTCTTCCCACAGAAACATCAAATTTATAGCCACATATGAATAATTCCCCTCTGAAAAAGGTCTGAAAATTAGATGAACTTCTCTGCACAACAAAAGATAAACACATTGAGATGGGTAGGAGAGGCAGAGTCATAGTTTTGAGAAAATCCCACCTCTGGTGTGGCAACACACAATAGGGAGGGATATCAGCAAACAGGCACTGCTCCTAGGGGAGCACGGGGTTGGTGCCCCACATCTGGCACCCAGCACCTAGGATCTGGACCAGAGAGATGAGCCCCCAAGATGTCTGGCTTGGAAAACACAATGGGGCTGACATCTGGGGGTCCCAAAGTGTTATAGGGCACTGAGATTCCTCTCTTAGAAGACTTCCATGTGGTCATGCTCAGGCCAAGACCCAGTGGGGTGGGGGGAAACAAATTAGCACTTGAAGCATGTAGGCTATATCAGTCACTGATCTGGGGGCATTGGCCAGTGAGGTGGAGGACAGTTGAGACAATCCCCAGAGAAAGAGGCTCTAGAACATGCCATTATTGCTCTCTCTGCATGACCTGCTCACACAGACCAGCAAGCGTAGACAAGGCACCCTCCAGCCACCTTGCTGAGATGGGCAGTGACCAGTGGTCAAGGTGATTGCTGAGTTCAGTAAGTGTGATTGGTTGCTGCACTCCCAAGGTCCCCGGCTGCAAGCATGAGCAATCACAGACTTACCCACTCCCTAGCTAATGAGCACATTCCACCTGGGGACACCGCCTTGGTCACTCTGTTCTGGTGGCCAGGAGGGCTAGTTTCCAGAACTCCATGGGACTATAACAATCAGAAAGACAGTTCTTGGCAGGCTACCATCCCCAGAGCACTGCAGAGACAGCCCACTGAAACACAACCCTGCTATTCCTGGAAAAAAAAAAAAAAAGTCCTATTTACTTAGTCTGGACCTTCAGCCTCAGGGAAAGGCTTCAGGTTTTCCTCACATCTAAAAGCTAAGGAGGTGCTCCCAGGAATCCACCATGACACTTGTGCATCTTCCTGGCCTTGTGACATCTCAGCAAGACTTCCGAGAAAAGGGCTCTGGAGACTTGAGTTTTCCAGTTGTCATCCAGGGAACACTTCCCATCCTCCTGATCTGGAGGAAGCAAGGATGATGACTGTGGCCCTATAATCTGTATATATTTGCATACTTTGAAAGCTCCTGCCTGAGGGTCTGCCTGAAAGTAGGTGCTAAATGAGACCCCTCCCCTTGGATCACCTTATACCTGTCAGAATGGCTATTATCAAAAAGAGAAGGAATAGCAAGTGTCGATGAGGATGTGGAGAAAGGGAAACTCTCATGCCCTCTTGGTGGGAATGTGAACTGGTGCAGCCAGTGTGGAAAACAGGATGGTGGTTCCTGAAAAAATTAAAAGTAGCACTACCCTATGATCCATCTGTTTTGTTACTGGTAAGTATTTGAAGAAAACACACTAATTTGGAAAGATATATGCACCTCTATGTTTGCTGTTGCATTACATTTATTTTATTTATTTATAAATTTATTTTTATATACATATAATTATGTATTATGTACATAATATGTATATATACATATGTATAATACATATTATGTACATAATAAATATACATTTATTACATTTATTTACATACAATTTAAGAGAATGAATGTATAAATGAATAATGAATGAATAAATGGATAAATGAATGGATAAAAGAGAAAGTGAGGTGTGTGTGTGTGTATATATATATATACATCTAAAATGGAATATTACTCATCCATAAAAAAGAATGAAATCTTGCCATTTGCAGCAACATGGATGGACCTTAAGGGTATTATGCTAAGATTATGCTAAGTGATATAGCTTGAAGCCAGGTAACATGATACCCCCAGCTTTGTTTTTCTTTTTCATCATTCCCTTGTTGA
>PISX010036940.1:0-11497 GCA_004024625.1 Mellivora capensis | reverse complement strand
TTGGAAAGGATGCAGGAAAAGGGGAACCCTCTTATCCTGCTGGAGGGATGGCAAACTGTTACAGACAATTGGAAAAACAGTATGGAGGTTCAACATAATGTTAAAAAATACAGGTACTCTAGGGCCCAGCAATTGCAATTCTAGGTTTTTACACAAAGGTTAAAAACATAGTGATCCAAAAGGGCACCTGAACCACATTGTTCATAGCAGCAATGTCCACTAATACTAAAATATGGAAAGAGTGTAGATGTCCATTGACAAATAAATGGATAAAGAAGATATGATAGACTATCTATCTATCTATACACACACACACACACATATATATATATGTATATATAATGTAAATTTTACCATTTGCAACAATGTGGATAGAACTAAAGGGAACTAAATAAGTAAAATAGAGAAAGACATTTATCATATGACTTCACTCATGTGTGGAACTTAAGAAACAAATCAGAGAATCATGGGGGAAGTCAAGGAAAATTAAAACAAGATGAAATCAAATAGGGAGATAAACCATAGGGGTTTCTTAACTATAGGGAAAAAAACTGAAAGTTTCTGCAGGGGAGGGAGTAGGAGGATAGGCAACTGGGTACTGTGCATTAAGGAGAGCGCTTAATGAAATGAGCACTGAGTTCTATATGCAACTGATGAATCACTAAACACAGACTCTGAAACTAATAATGCACTATAGGTTTGTTTGATTTAAAATAACAAAGAATCAGGAAAATAAATCCTTGAAAGAGAAAGAAGAATTTACTGTCACTAACACTAGGGTTACTCAGTTGCTGAAATTACAGGATAGATATTTTTAGTCAACAATCATAAAATCTATATGATAAGCAGCTACACTCTTGGAACAAATGGAAAAGAAATGTAGTATTGAATAGAAATCATCAAAACAAACAAATGCAAATACAGAAATGAAAAATATAACAGGCGAAATTAATATAGGAAACTCTCTGAACAATCTTTAAAGTAGGTAACATTTATTATTTCTTTGTTTATTGAAAGCATATAAGCTACATCCTTCTGTGTAATTCCCAACATCATGGATAGTCTCCTGAGGTTGTCACCAGGGGGCGCTATGCACCCGCTCAGTGCTGGCAGGCCTGAAAGGAACTGAAATGGTTCCACCTGATTGGTCCCTGTGCACCTGCTAACTGCCTGAGTGAGAGGTGACGCAGCTGCTTCCTCTCAGGGGACAAACTCAGAGCTCTTGACCACCCAGACCTCCTCTTGGGAGCGGAGGGGAAGCTATTAGTTGGGCTGAGGACCTAGAATCAAAGGGCATTATGGACTCATATTTATATAATGCACTGCCAAACGCACCCTTTATCCCAAAAGCTCAGAAGGAGATAAAGGACACATCCCAGAGACCAGCAACAGCTGTAAGGTCAGGGGATCTGTGGAAAATCCATGACATGACCTGGACCCATCTCTTCTACCTCCCCTCCTCACCCATTGCCCAGTTTCATGGAGATTTCAGAGGTCAGCCTTTGGAGGGATCCTTCTGCCTTTATTCTCCATTCCTAACATGTATCTATTTTTATAATAGGGACACATTCTCAGGCTGTCGTTACTTGGGGGCCCTCACTGACTATGTTCCCCAGGAGAGACAGTGAATGTCACCCATTTCTCCAGCACTGGAGCAGTTACCAATGCTCACTAGCCATACTACCAGCAGAAGATTGCTCAAGTCCCTAGGACATTGGTTTAGGATATAAGCAATTAACAGTCCTGGACCCCCACCAAATTTTCAGGTTCCCTCTTTTGGAGCAAAGCTCCCCTGACTGTTCCATGTGCTTTAGCCTGAGGACAAGGCTGAACATGACTGGTGGCTACTTTTAGAGTGGTGCTTGGTGCAGTGACAGACCCAGTGAGGAAGAAAGATAAAAATTATTTCACCAAGTGTGGGTACAAGTGTGATGATGTGATATTGGTATCCCATGACCAGACACTTGACTTATCAGGATAAACTAAATGTTAACCGTCAATGCAGAGATGAGGTTGGGATAGGTCTGAACTGATTGTTATTCATGTTTGAGTCTTTTTTTAAAAAATATTTTATTTATTTGACAGAGAGAAATCACAACTAGGCAGAGAAGCAGGCAGAGAGATAGGAGGAAGCAGGCTCCCCACTGAGCAGAGAGCCTGATGCGGGGCTCGATCCCAGGACCCTGGGATCATGACCTGAGCCGAAGGCAGAGGCTTTAACCCACTGAGCCACCCAGGCGCCCCTCATGTTTGAGTCTTAAGGTGGAGAAAAAAAAATATGAATGTCTTGGCAAGAACTGGTGCACAAAAGCAGAATTCATTTATTTTGTATTAGAGAAACAACACTATCTGATAAATCAGAACTAAGAATTTAAGTCAAATACATTTCCATCAGAAAAGTCTGCAATATTCTTTGCCAGCACAGAACAAATGAAGGAAACCATCATTTTGTGTGTTGATCAAGTTTTTTTAAATTAGTTTCCATTTTAATGCAAAGCAAGTATATCACATAATTTCTAAGACAATGAACAAATATAAACTTTTTTGGAAATGATTATTCTCTAAAATTCTACATGAAAATTGTCAACCCCAAGAAGGTATGTTGAAGTTCTAAAACATTGAACGCAATAACATGACTTTATTTGAAAAAAAGATTGCTGTAGATATAATTAGTTAAGATGCTGGACTCATAATCCAGTGCAACTATTGTCCTTATAACTATTCATCAATACGGAGATGAAAAGTTTCCATGGGTAGAAGGAGTCAGAGATTGAAGTTTGACCTGAAAGCCAGGGAAGGCTAAAAATTGTCCTCAAACCACTAAAAGCATGAAGAGACCAGGAAGAATTTCCCTATTAGTTTCAGAGGGGACAAATCCCTAACTTTTGGAATTTGGACTTCTATCCTCTAGAAGAGGAAGATGATACATTTCTGCTGTTAAGACACCTAGTTTGTGTGTTTTGTTATGGTAGTTCTAGGACAGCAATACACCCAATTTCAATGTGTGCAAATATGGAAGTGTCCATAATAAGTGAAGAAATGCAGATTGAAAATGAAATTATTTCTCATTTATAAAATTGACAAATACTGTTTCAGACTGATGTATTATCTGTTATCATATATGGGCTAATAGAAAATCTTACACATTGATGGTGAAATGACAAATTGGTGAATCAATTCTGGAACTTAATTTTCAAAAATTTTAATCAAAATGTTATTTAAATACATGGTTTGAATCATTATATTTAAAAACAATTATTAAAGAAAATTAAAGAACTAAGATGCTTAAGAATGAATACACAAGTACGTCCTGTCAGAGTCATTGATAATGACAAATAACTGAAACTGACATGAATGGTTATCATTGGAAAAGTGGCCAAATTACAATAAATCATCTTATGGAATAAAGATGAACTATGAATCCAAATCATACAAACCTACATGTAGCTTTAAACAAAGATCACCAATTATATTTTATGTGGATATCCTGGTCATGGTCCAATGGGACACAAAATCAAGACCTCATAATGTAGTAATGTAGTAATAATATATATTATTTTAGTATATTTATACATGGAGAGAGAGAGAGAAAGATACTACAGAACATCCTTTAAAGTTTGAACAGTTATCCATTCAGTAAGGAAGTGGCAGTGGAACAGAAGAGTGTGTTTTCAGTGGATGACATCATATTAATTATATAGAACACTTAGACAAATGCTACTAAATACCAATCCTTGTACTGAGATGATTTACAAAATTAGATTTCCAAAATCTTAAATACATCACAGAGTTAATAAAAAATAATTATTATAAGAATAAAACAATTATTAAAGGGTAAATGAGTATCCACAGAAGTTATCAAGGACAAAAAACATGTTGTCCCCCACAGCACAACATTCTTTTGGCAAAGACAGATATGAATACAAGACACATACTGTGGGGCCTGGTGAACCAAAGAGGAGACCCTGAAGACAAGAACAAGAACCAAGTCAGTCAATCTGTAAGGCTAACCCAGATAGCATTATTATCAGGATGGCATGAATGAACTTCTCTGGAAAAACTCAAGCCTTGAGCTTAAATCAAGTAAATTAGGTTCCAGAAATGAAACCAGGAACAAGGAAGAAGCAAAGTCAGACAATCAGATAATTCTGAAATACCATTTAACATAAATATTTCACTTAGCTGTCTATCTGAGGGTTGTTGATGACCTGAAAAAATGAATAGCTGAACCCAAGAGAACTGACCTGCTCACTCTACTGTCCTGGGTGTTGGTGTCAGAAAGGTTCACCTGAAAGGTCAAAAATCCCTTCCAGGAGTGCTTCGTCGGAGTGTGACATGGGCTGGGGGCAGAAGGCTTGGTGTCTGAGGCCAGCAAGAGGCACTGGTGGGCTGCTTCTGAAAGCTCAGGGATTTGGTCAGGTAGACCAGAAAAATCTATCACTGGATCCCTGAACACTTGGGCAAGTGGAGTCCTCACTGTGTGTGACTTTCATGCACATGGGCTCCCAGGAAACACAACAGCCCTTAGCTCTGAATCACACATGCTTCATATTCCATCCTCCACTATTTCACTTAGTAAACTGTCCTGACCTGATTTTCATGGAAAGATAGATGAATAGGGCCATTCTACAACAAAAATAAATTGAGTTCCTGAACTTGAGCTGCAATGGTCTCTGCAAAAATGGTAGGAATCATCAGGAGAGGGATGGTCTCCATGGAAACAATCAAGTCTTGACAAGTAGAGTTTAAAGGCTTCTCCACCATGACCTGGTTTAGTCTCTTCACTTGCTTACTGATTATATAGAGAGTTTCCTTTAGGGGAAAGTGAAAGTGTAGGGGAGTGAGGAAGGGCATTGGCTCTGTCTTTTGCTCCAATGATCTGGGCACAGGTGACTGTCATCCCATTTTTTTTGTCTCCTTATGACCCTCTTTCTATGGTTTTGAGACAGATGGAGCTGGTTCTACCACACACAGGGTCTAAATCTCTGTTTAAAATATTATTTAAGGGGTGCTTTGTTGCTCAGTTGGTTAAGGGTCTGTCTTCGCCCCAGGTCATGATCCTGGAGTCCTGCATCAGGTTTCCTCCTCAGTGAGGAGACCGCTTCTCCCTCTGACCCTCTTTCTTCATGCTTTCTCTCTCATTCTCTCTTTCTCAAATAAATAAATAAAATCTTTAAAATATAAAAAAAAATTAAAATGGTTTAAAATATATATTAAAAGAGAGAACATGTATCCTAAATTCATATTCTCCCTGTAGAAAATAAGCAGAGAGTGTACCAACCAATAGGAAGAGTATTGGATAAGAGAATTAGGGGATAATCTCTTTCATGAACATAGCTGATAGTAGCATAAACGACCCAACACATGAGCCACTAGATTCATCTTATCTCTGATAAAAAATTACCTTGCCCACCAGGGAGGACTGTGACTGAGACCAGTTGTGTGCAGTCTCTAGTGATCAGGAACATGGATTATGGGGGACCAGATGTGAAGAGACACAGAGCCATATGTCAGAGGCCCCAAACAAGACAGAGCTCCTTCTGACCAAATGCTGCTTCCCTGATACTCTGTAGAAAGAACAGTGAAGTCACCAGACACACCACAAGAGATCTCTAGAGCTCATGATCAGACTGTATCAGCATGTCTTCTCAGATACAAGCCCTGCCCAGAGGAAGCTCCTCTTTGATTCATGCAGGACTCCTCAGGACCCACAGAGCGTGCTTCTCTATAATCTTCCTGTGTGTGAGGGCTGCTAGGATCCTGGATTCTTCTCTCATTTCCAACCCATCAATCCAGCCATTCTTCTCTGGATGCAGATCTCCATCCAGATCTCCCTTGTGGGAAAGTGAATGGGAAACTGGTGTCTGGGGAAACCCAGGGGTAATGTGCCCAGGTGGCCACCCTCAGGGCTCTGGCTGCTAACTATGACTTCTAAATGTTGTATTGATGAAATCTGCAGTATGAGAATGAGTCGTTTATCTGCAATCATTTCATTTGGCATTTGGTATAGACGTTTATCACTTATGCCAATACTTTATAGTGACTTATGAAATTATATAGTGTGTATTTTCAGTTTTCCAATTCATTTTTTTCTTGAGTATCAATACTGGCCCTCCCTTCAAAATTTTAATAGCTATGAGGTTACAGTTTGTCTCTAAATTATCCAGTGCATTAGAAAATTATTTAGTATGAGTATTTTTCTGTTATATAAGCTGCAGTTCTCAAACACATTCAAAGAGACAGGAAAGGTATCCTTCAAGTTTTATCAAACCAACAATTTAATAGTGACTCCAAAATGACTGCCAATGATTTGTAACTCATCCGGGGATAAGTACCAGCCTTGAGCCTCATCCATCGCCATCACCCTCCTGTTAGTCCTCCTAACTACTAGAGCCTTCTTCAGTCTGCTAGGTACTTGTGCTCCTCAGCTGGAAGGGAAAGGGAATGGAAAATGCACCTTGATAGTCACACCCACTTATTCACACAGCATCATCTACTTTCGTTCTTTTTAAAAAATTTCATTAAATTATTTTTTAGGTAAATTTTATGCCCAATATGGGACTTGAACTCACGACCCCGCGATCAAACACCACATGTTATGTGGACTGAGCCAGTCAGGCACACAGTGTCCTTTTCATTTCTGATCATAAGACACACATGTTTCTACTTATTATATCCTATGAGCCTGGGTCACCATGGCCTGAATTCCTGACCTTATTATCCCCTCTCACTGCACAGGTAGAGACAGGACTTGGGGAGGAGGACAATCCTCCAGCCTTTATAAGCCACACTGTCGGAAATTTACCTTGGTCTCTGTTCCACATAATCCATGAGTGCCTGTGTTTGCAGGATCCCTCTCCCAGCCTGTGATGACTCAGTTGTGTTCCCTCCCTGCATCCCTGGGATCATCAGCTAGACTCACCTGAACCTTGAGGAATGGCTTCAGTGTTGACAACTATGCTATAACCTGGTTCCAGCAGAAGAAAGGGATCCCTCCCCAGTATCTTCCTTACTGCTAAACAGACTCATATAAGTACCAAAGCTACAGGGTTCCCGGTTGCTTCTCTGAATCCAAAGATGCCTTGGCCAATGCAGGGCTTCTGTTTACCTCTGGGCCTGAGGATGATGGCTGATGATTACTGTGCTACAGCTCATGGCACTGGGAGCAGCTACTATTACTCACAGTGTCTTGGATAATAGGGAAGTGAGACATAAATCTCTATCTGCACGGATAATGGCTGTGAACTTTTTTTTTTTCCGAGTAAGAAACTTATCTGGAGTAACATGCAAGGGGGGGAACTTATTTGCAGAAAGATTTGTCCTTAAATAAGATAAACAAATGCTTATTTTGAAAGAAATAAGAGAGAATAACAAATTAAGAGAAAATTGGGCATCCAAGGATCATACTAATGGATCAGGTAAAAGAGTCCAGATCTACATCCCCACAAGGTCTGGAGAATGAACACATACTGCCCAGTGACCATTACCCACAATCAGTTTCACCATCTTTTTCCATAAAATATGACCTTGTGTCACTACTGATGTATCCACAGCTGATGTATTGACAATGACCTTGGTCACAGACATAGGCTGCTCTCTCTGAAAGAGCTACTCATTAGTTTGGACCAGATCTTACAGACTCTCCATGACAACACTCCCCACACTCTCCTTCCTCTTCTCCTCTCTGATCCCCTTTGCCTCAAGCCTTCAGGCTCTGTTTCTGAATCTTGAGGTCAGAATTGATTATCCACACAGGATTTCATAGAACGTTGAAAATGATCTTGCTCTATTTTCCTTTGTCCAGTTTCCATTTCTAGGGAGGAGAATGACCAGAAAATAGAGTTGCCTTCAACCCCTCATATTCTCCTTCCTTCTGTCAACCCGAGGCTCTGCATTTCTGCTTCCGACATGCCATCAGTCCTTTTAATATGAAAGTAAAATTAATACATTTTCCAAAAAGTGATGTGTTTATCCTAACTTTCAGTATTTGTACACAGAGTATATTGATTTTTCTCCTCCTTCACAATTAACTAATCACTACCTATGGGGAGGATTGAAAGTATCCATGGATGTAGGGTCAGCTGCAGATTTCAAAATATAAAATAAATTTCCTAATGTCCCTGTGTCCTCAGTGCTGAGGGAACTTCTGGGGAAGGAGAATTCAGGAAACCAGAAAGGAATCAGCCAAGAAGAAAGAAATCAGCTTCCTGCACAGAACTGGCCATGTGTCTGTGTGGACCCATCACTGCTCTGGACCTGGTCTTCATCTATGTGGTTCTATAAGTGTCTCCACCTCAGTCCTGACTGTAGAGCAGCCAAGTAAGCTCCACTCTGTGGAACGAGAGTAGAGCAAAAGTGTCTCCTGAGGTGATGGGAGGCCCTATAAGGAGGCACATGGCATGGTACTTAGGAAGGTGAACAGTGGACAGTGCAGTGGGGAGGCAGGAGTTCTCTCTAATGGCCTATTGTGTCACCATGTCACACAATGCTGGGTCTGTGCCTGAATCTCAAGGGGATCCAGTCATCTGATTCTGAGGTTCAAGGGTTAATCAGAGCAGGGATCTGCCAACTGGCACAACCTGTGCCCTCTGCTCAGGGCTCACAGCTGTGGCCACCCTCCAGTCTCCACACAGCTTCTCCTCTGACCTTGCCCCTGATATTGTCAGACAGAGGAACCTAACCCAGAGTCAGTGAGGGGTCAGGAAGCTGGGGTCTCCTTTGCATAGTTGGGCCCTCCCCCTCTCAGATGCTGAAGGAGGGAAGGGAGAGATTAGGGGAAGTTCAGCTCCACTGTGGGACCTTAGAAGACAGGATTAGTGACGGCCTCCACTAAGGCCTCATCCATTCTCCTCCTCAAGCTCATTGCTTACTGCACAGGTTACAGGATATGGGAACAAGAGAAAGGTCCCTGGGAAAATATGGGGGCTCTTATTATTCCTCTTGTCTCCTAAAGTGAGCAAAACCGTCTCTGAGTCTCTCTCACTTTCAGGGTCCTGGGCTGTCCTCAGTTACTGGGGACCTGGGTCAGAATGTCAACATCTCCTTCACTGGAAGCACGAACATCCATAGTTTTGTCACAAAATCATACCGAGAGCTCAAATATTCAGGTAGCAATCGACCCTCAGGTATCCCTGACAGATTTTCTGGCTCCAATGCTGGTGACTCAGGCTCTCTGATCCTGAGCTGGCTCTAGGCTTAAAATTAAGCTGATTATTACTGCCAGTCCTATGATCCTAGCCTCGGAGTTCATACAGTGTTTCAGGTGTGTAGAGAAGTGAGAGAAAAACCTGCTGCCCCTGCAGCAATGGGGCTTCCTATGCATCTCCAACATTTTGGCTAAGTAGGCTGCTGGTATCTTGATATGAACTTGAGTACCAGACCCATCTTAAGGAATTTGTACACAGAGTCTTTTCACAGTCTCTTAAAATTTCCCCTGAAGCCTGTCCTTGGGAACCAGATATTGTGTGATTTCCTCAAACTGAGCACAAATTCCTGGGTTCCAGGGGCAGACTGTCCTGAGGAGTCAGTCCATGACAGCTCAGGGTAGAAACAGGGTCACAGCATCCACCTCTATCTGAATCAGGACACATCAGGAGTGTTCAAAATTTGTCCTGGTACCAACAGCTCCCATGAATGGGTGACCAAATCCTCATATAATGGGTTAGACATTCTGGAAGTGCTGGTCCATTTTCTGACACCCTGTATAGCAACTCTGGCTCACGGATCATCACAGGGCTGAGTTCTAAGGATGATGCCATTCCTCACTGTCCCCTCACCCTTGTGACAGCATGTCAGAGTTAATTGAAGTCCCAGGCCCATGAAAATGGAATCCAGAACCCCTTTCTCATCTTCTTGGAGGGGGAGGCTCATGCACCAACTCAGGCCAGGCTATGTCTTCTGCTTCTGCTAATTCTGCTTTTGAAAACAAGGGTCTAAGGTCCATGCAGTGGGACAACCTAGGAATGATGGGTTCTCCCTATTGTCCTCAAAGACACTCACTGCAGCCCCTTCCTAGACAAAGGATCTCACAGGACACAGAAATTTCATCTTCCCCATCAGACTGGGGTCACAGAGTCTCCTTGTACAGAAGTTAATGGACTGGGTGTAGGAGGTCCAGTGTAATGATATCATTCATCTTCTGAGGAATCCAGGATTTCAATTCTTCACCAATTACTTATTTCTAGAAGTTTTCATACATATATAGTTTCTTTTAATAGTCTTCAAGAGGATTGCCTGTTCTTTTTGGTCACTGAGGTTAATTTTTCTGTCACTATTGCACCAGCCTTGGATTATCTATGGCTGAATCATATCATAGGCCTTTTGAAATAACTCCATGTCTATTCCCATCATTACTGAGATCTAACCAGTAATTTTTCTTGTTCACTTCCATTGTGTAATACTTGCAGAAAGAAGATGAATAATAACAGTTTGGTCACATTTCCCATTCCTGAACCTGTAGAAATGTGCTCCCTCCAGCCACCCCATTAGCTATTTGCCTGGTTTTAGGAATTATTTCTATCTGTGTGGGAGAGCAAATTTTATTACAATATGAGTGTCTCTGTTTCCTCTTGTATGTGGCTTTTATTAGGGCTTTGATTTCACCTTAGTCAAAGGAATGTTCAAGGTCTAGTGAGATCATGGCATTTACATTTTTTAATCTTTAATCTTTAATCTTAGAGCATTAATCAATATGGACTCTATATCTGCAATAATACATGATGGTCACTGTGCATGTATATATTAATCTGATAGTAGAATCTCACTATTGTCATTTTTTAGAACATATGTATCAATAATTCAAAATATTGTGCAATTTTATTTTTCTGTATTTTATGTATCAAGTGTATGTAAGGCTGTTCTATTTATTTCTATAAGGATTTAAATTATTATCTATTTCAAATATCACCAACATTTATTGCTCAATGCCTTATTAATTTTAGCCATTCTGGCTGATATGTGCTGGTATCTCTTTGGGATCTTGATTTGTATTCCCCTAATGTCAAGTGATGTGGAGAATTTTTTCATAAGTTTATTTGCCATTGGTAATTTAGAGAAATGTCTGCTGAGGTCTCCTACATATTTCTGTTTTCTTTTTTTTTTTAAGGTATATATTTCTTTCAGGTTTTTTTTTTATTTCTTTTCAGCATAACAGAATTCATAGTTCTTGCACCACACCCAGTGCTCCATGCAAGGCGTGCCCTCCTTAATACCCACCACCTGGCTCCCCCAACCTCCCACTCCCTGCCCCTTCAAAACCCTGAGGTTGTTCTTCAGAGTCCATAGTCTCTCATGTTTCACCTCCCCCTCCAATTTCCCTCAACTCCCTTCTCCTCTCCATCTCCCCATGTCCTCTGTGTTATTTGTTATGCTCCACAAATAAGTGAAACCATATGATAATTGACTCTCTCTGCTTGACTTATTTCACTCAGCATAATCTCTTCCAGTCCCATCCATGTTGCTACAAAAGTTGGGTATTCATCCTTTCTGATGGAGGCAT
>PISX010036939.1:0-11517 GCA_004024625.1 Mellivora capensis | reverse complement strand
TTGCATTCCCACCAACAGTGTAAGAGGGTTCCCCTTTCTCCACATCCTCACCAACACACGTTGTTTCCTGTCTTGCTGATTTTGGCCATTCTAACTGGTGTGAGGTGGTATCTCAATGTGGTTTTAATTTGTATCTCCCTGATGGCTAGTGATGATGAACATGTTTTCATGTGTCTGATAGCCATTTGTATGTCTTCATTGGAGAAGTGTCTGATTAAGAACAAATGAGGAAGTGAAGCAAATGAAAAAATATACATGAATGAAATTCAGTGGAAAAAAAATAAGCAGTAGTTTTGGCATCTCAAATAAAACCAAGATACACCAGATACAGATAGAAAATATGCACATATAATATTTAAAAAACAAAATTAAAGAATAAAAAACAGGAAATAAGGGATCCCCAAAAAGAAGAGACAGATTTTTTTTAAAGTACAGATAATTGCTTTTAGAAAAATAAAATGTGATTGCTGAAGTTAAGAACTTTATGCATGCATTTTATAGCATATGAGGCCAAACTGAAGGAAGAAATTTTGAATGGGAAGACATAACTCAAGAAGTTTTCTAGACTCCAGATCAGGGAGACAAGAAAATTGAAAATAAGAAGTTGAGATAGAGATAAGAGAATAACTGCAACATAACAACTACTCTGATTTCCAGAAGCACAGGAGAGACTTCGTGTTGTTAAAGAAATATTTAAAGTGTTAATGGCTTACATAAAAATTTTATCAACTTTTAAAGCATTAACTAGATCCACCCATTAATGGATATAATCAATATCAAGCATCATTTATATTCCTGCTAGATCCAAATACAGCTGCCCTGTGTATCTTTGTGAATATAACATGGTTTCCTAAATACTACTGGAACCAGCCGACTTAAAGACATACAAAAAACAAACCCTTTGCACTTGTGAAAATGACACATCTTTGTGCAAGAACCTATTGCATTCATGCCATCTACCCTTTAATGAAAGTGTCCTTTCTCTTAAAAGAAGGTGTTAACAGACTTTGGCTAAGTTTAGATCCCTCTGAATAGACTCCATTGGATAGTCAACAATTTCCATTAATAACTAATCAAAATGAGAAATTGCTCCAAAATGTCAATTTAATTGTTCTTGACAGTGAGCAATTCACATGGTGGAAGGGTCATAAAGATGTTTTCCCTCCTTATATTTTCAGCATGTAAGACTATTAAATGGGGCTGCAAGGATACTACTCAATCTGATCTCTTGTCAGGCCCATTTAAAGAAGAAACAATTGGGGCACCTGGGAGGCTCAGTCCTTAAGTGTCTGCCTTCAGCTCAGGTCATGATCCCAAGGTCCTGTGATCGAGCCCCACATGGGGCTCCCTGCTCAGCAGAAAGCCTGCTTCTCCCTCTTCCACTCCACCTGCTTATGTGTTCCCTCTCTTGCTGTCTCTCTCTGTGTCAAATAAATAAATAAAATCCTAAAAAAAAAAGAAGAAGAAGAAACAACTGAAGAATTGAGATCAAAACTTAGGAAGAAAGGCTAAAGCAGGGCTGGAGTCAGCCTTAAGCAAAACTGAGATAGAAGGTACTATATACGGGCAAACTGGGAACTTGTTGTTAGGTACTGTACACCAACCATCCATAGTGTCCAGTGTTCAAGGAGGAATTCCTTTATCTGCGTATTAACACACCTGCATTTGAACAATCACTTTGTATAAGACATCGCCTTTCTCATCCTTTCAAGATGCAATTCTGTCAGTGTCAGTTTCAGACAGAACAAATGGAATTGCTACCTAGACCTGCAGGGTCAGCTCAGCTATGCTGTTTATATATATTTCTGAAGGCACTCTTTGGAAGGTGAAGAAAGAATTAATGAGAGCAGATGCATTTTTTGTTAAGTGTCCTCATTAAAACAAACAAGCAAAAGGAGTGCTTTGGTGAATGCTGAAAATTTTTTTTTGGAAGGAAAAGCTGACTTAATTATACTACCTGAATATTTCTGTTAAGAACTATCTTCTAAATGGAATGCCCAGGAAGCTAGTATCTTTTTTTATATATATATTTTTTTATTTATTTGTCAGAGAGAGAGGGAGAGAGAGAGAGAGCAAGCACAGGCAGACAGAGTGGCAGGCAGAGGCAGAGGGAGAAGCAGGCTCCCTGCTGAGCAAGGAGCCCGATGTGGGACTCGATCCCAGGACGCTGGGATCATGACCTGAGCCGAAGGCAGCCGCCCAACCAACTGAGCCACCCAGGTGTCCCAGGAAGCTAGTATCTTTATAAACATTGCTGAAATTATTTCCTCACCGACGACACAATGTGAGGTAATGAGCTCAGGGTCTGCTTTTTTTGAAGTCTAAACAAAACCAAAACAGAGACACAGAGCAAAAACTGAAAAAAAAAAAAAATGGAAAACTACAATAGGTTTCCTCTCTTCAGAGTTCACAAGTCACAAAGGTTTCCACAAATTGTCCAACAGGAAGTTACTGTGAGACCGGACCCTTGGGAGTTCCATGAAAGGTTTTGGGGAAGCGGTTAAGTTTTAACATGTAGGCTTAAGTTTTAATCATGTAGCTGACTTTTAGCAGTTGATACAACAACGCATAAACATGAAGATACTCCAATTATTCAAAATAGTCTGCATTTTTCATTGCAGAAAAACTGAAATTTTTCATTGATAGTTTGAAAGAACATTGCAGTTGAAGGAAAGACCAGGTTTTATTCATACATCAACTTAATATACATTTATAGAGAATGTGTTTTGTGCCAAGAATTGTGGGCATCAGACTTAAAAGGACAATCAAACAAAGGTTAGTGGAAGAAATTGGCTGAGTTAGCATAAAGGGTTTGGGTGAGTTGAGGGAGGAGATACCATAGCTGTGACTAAAAGAAGAGCCACGAGTATTTAACCTAAGGAGAACAGCGGCAGCAGAGAGGACCTTTCAGGCTATTTGACCTCTAAAGGACCTTTCTGGCCCTGCATTTCTAAGCACATCAACATAATTAATTCATTTCACTATTCCCCAGAGTCCTACCGTTTAATAAGAAAAGTAGGAAAATTTTAAACAATCAATTAACAGCTAGAGAACTCAAAACCTAAATTAGCAAAAGACTATAAATAGATATGCCTCATTTAGCTAACTTCTTTGGAGAACAATATATACTGTACAAATGAAATTTCTAATTAAATGAACACTTGAAATATCAGCACTTTAACATTTAAATATATTTATTATGATACAATTTAAGAAATATATAGCTTGATTTCTTGCCTGCTTACGTGGAAGGTAATTAAAGGCAGTTCTAGCTTTTGTGGATGTCCCAGGTTCACAATTAGGAACTCCTGTCAGTTTCCAGGTATGGATGCAGCTTTGACCCTTCTCTCTGTAATAGAACATTATCTCTACTTCTCCTGGGTTAGCTGGCTATCAAAGCTCTTCCCACAGCCTTTCCAGTTTGCTGCTTCTGATCTGCTGTGGGGCTGTAACACTAGCTAAATCATTAATTCTAAATGTATAATTTTTGGTATTATGTAAAAAGGTCTAATGTTTGGAGGGATGAGCAAGAAAGGAGCACTGACACAGTATTTATTGGGTGTCTAATATGTGCCAGGCCTTCTGCTTAATACTTGTGTCTTAGTTTGCTCAGGCTGCCATAATGAAATGCCCTGGAATGGGTGTATTAAACAGCAGAAATCTGTTACTGTTCTGGTGGGTAACAAGTCCTAGGCCAAGGTCCCACAGATTCGGTTTATGGTGAGAGTTCTCTTTCTGGCTTGCAGATGGTTGCCTTTTACTTGTGTCCTAACATAGTAGAGAAAGAGTAGGGTCTCTGGCATCTTTTCCTATAAGGACACTAATCCTATTTGATCAAGGTCCCATCCTTATGATCTCATTTAAATAAAAAAGATTTTTTAAAAACAAATTGGTGTTTATTCACTTATTTATCATTTACCTTAATCACATCTATAAAGGTCCTGTCTCCAAATATAGTCACATTGGCAGTAGGGGCTTCAACATGAATTTTTGGAGAACACAAACGTTCAGACCATAGCACCTTCTTATTTCACCTAAGCCTTACATTAGTCCTGAGATTCAGGCATTATTATCTGCACATTCATGAGGCTCAGAAAGGTATGGGACTTGCTTATGCCTTAAGAACTCATATGTGTCAAGGCTAGGAATTCAATCCAAATGTTCCAATCCCTTGTCTGTCTCTTGCTTTACCATTGACTGTGACCTCCAGAAATGATACCAACACTTCCAGTTGTTCACACCACTAACCTCAGCCTCATTTTGAACTTCTGTCATTTACCACCTTCCTTCTGGATCCAATCCACCCTTATATAAGAAATTTTACTTTCTCTCCATCTTTTTTTTTTTTTTTAAGATTTATTTATTTGAGAGAGAGAGAGAAAGAAAGTGTGAGAGCATGAGTGGGAGGTACAGAAGGAGAGGGGGAGAGAATCTTAAGCAGAACCTGCATTGAATGTGGAGCCCAAGGTGGGGTTTGATCTCACAATCATGAGATCATGACCTTAGCTGAAATCAAGAGTCGGATGTTTAACCAACTGCGCCACCCAGGCACCCCAGAAATTTTACCTTCTAACTCTCTCAAGTCAAACCCATCTTTCCAGATCTATTACTTACCTCTTATTTGTGGGTTATTACAAAAGCATTGCAACTGATCTTGCCACCTACCACCTTTCAAATTTCTTATTATCCTCATACCTGTAGCCAACCTGATCTTCCTGAAATGCAAATAATGGAATCACTTCCTCCTAAACACTCCTTGATGAATCAATACCTTTAAAATAAAGGTGAGATCCCTTATTTGATATGTAAGACTCTATAATCTGGCTCTCAAGCTCTACCACTTGGGGACATTTGCACATGCTCTTTCTGCTTTCTGGAAACTCTCTTCCACGTTCTTCATTTAGATAGCTTCCTATCATCCTTTAAGCTCATCTTCAAGGGGCGCCTAGGTGGCTCAGTGGGTTAAGGCCTTTGCCTTCGGTTCAGGTCATGATCCCAGAGTTCTGGGATCGAACCCTGTATCAAGCTCTCTGCTCAGCAGGGAGCCTGCTTCCTCCTCTCTCTCTATGCCTGCCTCTCTGCCTACTTGTGATCTCTGTCTGTCAAATAAATAAATAAAAAATCATTAAGCTCATCTTCAATGTCTGTTGGTCTAAAAAGTCCTCCCTAATCTTGGCTAAATTAGACACTTCTCCTCTGTGTTCTTTGATTTCATTATTATAATAATTTCTATACTATATAGAAATTAACATTTAACTGACTGACCCATTAAATTATAACATTTTGATGTAGAAACCCTATTTTTATAATACTTTGGTTTTGTTCTCAATCTATGTAATAGAGAAATACTGCCAAATATTAAAAAAGGAAGAAATGGATTTCTTTTCATATAAAAGATATGTGGAGGTTAGGAAGTCTTAGGGTTATATACCATCTTAACCATCGTCAGGATGTACACTTCCATATTCTTACTTTGCTTTCTCTTTCCTAGGTTGGTGAGCTAGAGCCCATTGGGTGACTACCTGTTTTATAAATGCACTTTTATAAATGCCCATTCTATAGTCATTGCCTATGGCTGCTTTTTTTTTTTTTTTTTTTTGCCATAATGGCAGGATTGAGTTATAATAGAGACCATGTGGCCTACAAAGCGTATGTAATACTATTGATTGGCTTCCTTTTTTAGTATCTTAGAGAATTGTTTTATTGGCCTTCATGCCTCTTCATATTCCAAAATGGCAGCTATTACTCCAGCGACTTCTTTTCTATAATTGAAAGCAGGAAGAAGGAAATGGAGAAATGCATGGCCTCTCTCTGTTTCAAACATTTCTCAGAAGTTCCTCATCACAGTCCCTTATATCTCATTGGCCAGAATTCAGTAACATGGCCATCCCAAGCAGCAAGGAAGACAGGGAAATGTAGTCTTTTTTTTTTTATTGACAGCATTGCATTCATTAAATTTTGGTTAGGAGGAAGCATTGGAAGGATGGTTTAGTAAGTAACTACAGTCTCTGTTATAATCTCAAAATAAACATTTTTCATCAGCATCAAGTACCTAGTTAAGTACTCAATACATTTGTGAGGAATAGAATTGTCTGTAAAGTGTTTAGTGAGGAATATTGTTTCCAGTGTTCAAGTCAGTGAATTCTGGTTTATGCTACAGAGAACCAAATTGCCAAAAAAGTCACCTCTAGTTAAGTATATTGTGGCAGCCCTGAAAAAAGTTTTAGTAACTCTAGGGTTTTAGTTTGTCATTTTATGTGCTGCATTTTTTTTTTTGCTAGTGGCTTATTTAAAACTGGGGGGCTCCTGGGTGGCACAGTCAGTTAAGCATCTGACTCTTGGTTTCAGCTCAGGTCATGATCTCAGGGTCATGAGATAGAGCCCTGGTGTGTAGTATGCTTGGGATTCTCTCTCCCTCTCCCTCTGCCCCTCCTGCTCATGCTCTCTTTCAAAATGAATAAATAAATCTTTAAAATCATATATTTCAGCCAATAGTCTAAAGTTTAATGATAAAAAATTTAATGTAATTACTTATTTGCTTCAAAGGAAAGCTCTCTTCCTTTCTCCTTGAAGTAGATAATGCAGGTAGAAGTTAGGAAAGTTAGCAAATATTTCTGATTTAGGCATGCAGAAGTAAAAGAAAGGACTAGATAATGATTATTTTCTTTAATCCATAGTGGAAGCAAAATTGCTGAAGTGTAGGAAGATCTCTCACTGTTGTACATCCTGTGGTTTCTAGAGTCCTCACTGTTCCTCTGATGCTTTCTGTAGATGTTTAAGGTGGCTTTGGTCTTAAACTCCAGCAGTGTGATGGTCATCAATCAGCTCTCACAGATGAGACATAAAACTGTGGGTTGTGAGTAAGGCTATAATCTCACAGACATCTCCAACCCTTTTATTTTTATGTCCCCTTTTCATTCATCCATCCTCCTTCTCCTTGGCCGCCTTCTCTCTAACTTTGTGTGGGTCTACATTCTGGGGCAGTAGTGACTGGGGTGAAAAAAGATGCTCCATATGATTTTGTCTGAGGCTCCCCTAACTTCATGGGTTCCTATTGTCCAAGGACAAGCACTTAGCTATGGCCTCACCACCTGTTGGCTTTTTGAATACAATTCTCCATGTAATGATTGCCTGTCCCAACAGGGCATTTTGCAATGATTAGAGGGGAGAGTTATTCTTTTCTTCACATTACTTCATGAGTGCAGTAAAGGTCATGCTAGTCAAACAAACAGTTGAACAAAAGGGTGAGTAGTGCTGGGTCAGATAATCTAGTTTGGCTCTGGATAGAACACAGCCAGCCAGTTCATTCTTTTCTTGCTCTAAATGCACTGCATTGAAATTTTCTTTTTCACATTTGTAGCTTCTAATTAGCTTTGAAATGATTCTGTGGTTCTGTTTCAAGTCTGCCTTCCCCCTTTGGTGATTCCTTTGGGACTGGTTGTTCATTTTTTTAAGAAAAAAGAACATTTTGCATTTTTATAGTTCTGTGTGCTGGACCATAGAGGGGCAGCAGATGTTGCTTGAATTCTCCCACCCACTCATCCAAATGCGAATAATCTTGGTGCTTCTGGCAAACTTCTACCTCATATAGCATTACTCTTCTAGCATTGGCGAAGACTTCATCCTACAAAATGCTCATGAAGAAAAATTCAGACACTAGCATTTAATGGTGAAATGTATATTAGGTAGTTGAAGGAGCTCTCGACTTGAAATTGGATAATCCTTGATTTGCTATGACCTTAGGTAAATTTTAAATTCTTTTTTAGGGCTAAATGTTCATATATGTAAACTCAAGATAATGCTATTCACATTATAAGATTGTGCTTGACACATATTTGGCACTCAATATTAACTTTTATATTTGATTAAAGCATATAAGATGTTTGAAATCACATAAAAATGCTAAACTATTTGATATCGTGATATTGTGATTCATAGTAAGAGTTTTATATTTGGTCTTCATCACTATTTTGGTCACAGAGCTCCCCAAACCATTGGAATTTCCTAAGTAAGGAGAGCAATAAAGGTGTCTTTTGTGATATTAATGAGGTTACTTTTGGACATCACCTAAGATTGGGGGCTGGTTGTCAGTGGAGTCAACCAGATGAGAGCGTTAGACTTTCAGTTTTGCCTCCTGACCTCTGGAGAGAGGGGAGAGCCTGGAGATGGAATTCGATCACTAATGGCCCATAATGTAATCAATCATATCTATGTAATAAAGCCTCTACAAAACCCCACAAGGACATGGTTCAGAGAGCCTTCAGGTTGGTGAACACTTGGAGATTCAGGGAGAATGATGTGCCCAGATAGACCATGGAAGTTCCACACCTTGTCCTTTCCCCATTTGCCTTGCCATACCCATCTCTTCCATCTGGCTGTCTCCAAGTTAAGCTTCTTATACTATGGTAATGTAGTAAGTAAAACATTTCTGAGTCCTGTGAGCCACTCTAGCAAATTAATCAAACCTGAGATGGGTTTTTTGGAACCTCTAATCTATAGCCAGTTGGTCAAAAGCACTGGTGATAACCTGGATTTTGGATTGGCCTCTGAAGTGTATGTATGTGTATGGGTGTCTGTGTGTATCTGTGTAGGGGGTTGGGCAGTCTTCTAGGACTGAGCCCTTAACCGTGGGATCTGACACTATCTCCAGGTAGTGTCAGAATTGAGTTTAAATTGTAGGATATCCAGGTGGTGTTGGAAAATTTCTTGTATGTGTGGAGAAATCCCCTCCCAACCACACACATCTGAACTGGGTCCAGAACACTTTAGGTATTAATAGCTTTATTTCCTCAATGCTTCTTTCAATTTTGACTTCTGGGACAGTAGACTTTTATCCTCTCACTGATACTCTAACTTTTTAATTTTCTTTAAATAATCTTTCAATATAGATTATTTCTTATATTTCTATCTATATATCTATATTCTATCTATATACACATCCTTAATATATTTATAATGATTTATTGATTTTCTTCCTTTTGGGTATTTTAATACTTCCTGCATGCTTTAATAGGTGTTTTGGGTAAAACATAGATAAATTAAATATGAGTTCTGTCCCCCAGAGTACTGATGCTGCTGATAATGATACTTATGTTCCAGGAAATTTATGCATTACTTCATTTAACCCTTTCAAAATCTTTTTAAAGAAGTACTGAACTCCTAAGTATTTGCTCAAGTCCACCTTAGTGACCTAGTGAGTGAGTAGTGAGGGTAAGCTCAAAACCCAAGTCTGAGTTTTTCAACAAAAACCCTAACCACTGCACAAAAGTGCCCTTATGAATATCTTATATTTCAGTGATTTTTATGATTTATATATATATATATATATTCTATCTTGATCTTTTTTAACATCCTTTTGCTAATCTATATTTTTCCTTCAGATTCTTATATAGTTTATCCTTAGCCAACTTTAATTAATGAAAGTTAATCTTATTAACTTTCAACTCTTAAAATTTTCCTCTTGAATTCCCTAGCACTGGACATTTTCATTGTAAAATAAGATCAAGATATTTAAATTCTTTCTTTCATATGCCGCATTTGAAGCTTCAAGCTTTTAAACTTTTCCTTTTATGCCCCATTTGAAGCTTCAAGCTTTTAAACTTTTCCTTTTATCTCAATTTCTGTGAGAATTCTAGCCCTTTGGCATTGTCTCTACCATTGCACACCTTGATCACTGATAACTTGCTTCTATATTAATTTCAGTCTCTCTCCTGATTTTCACTGAAACAGCTTGTGCCAGGACATTTAGAAATATCATTCATCTGCTACTCCGCACATAGCACATAATTTATCTCAATTTCTAATTGTTTTCAGGAGCTCTTGCTATATTTCCTTAATATTTCTTATTTTAATTTTTGGACTTCATGTGTGGAGTTAAAATTTTCATATTCCTGAGTTCATGGTACACTATCATCATTGGTCTATTCCTCTTTCTAATTTTACTTATGTTTTTTCTTCTCATTTTATATTGACTACCATTTCTTCCCCACTACAAAATCCATTCTAACTGTATATTAAATGCCTTTGTATATCTATAGATCCTTAAATATATGCAATGTAGTTTTGTGTATTTGTGTATTTTTAATGTACATAAATTTATTCTGTTATAGTTCTCTCACAACCATAAAACTTGATATTATCTGATTTTCTAATTTGTATACCCTATCTATTGGGTATAGAGAACTATTCCACTGTTGTTTTAATTTTCATTACTCTTAATAGGAACAAAATTATGTATCATTATATATTTGTTCCCTATTCTTAGAGGAGTTCCCCTTCTATGAATTGCCAGTTTGTAACTTTTCTATTTTTCTATGAAATTTTCTGATTTTTCTTTTTTAATTTTTGGAATTCCTTATATAATCAAGATAACTTTGTTTTGCTTTGTTTTAGATGTCACATTTATTTTATATTTGGTTTACAGGAAAATTGAGCAGATAATACAGGTAATCCCCATACAATGCCTCCCTGTTTATACAATTTCCCCTATTATTAACATCTTCCATTATTGTAGTACATTTGTTACAATTAATGAATCAATATCAAAACATTGTTGTTAACTAAAGTCCATAGTTTACACTAAAGTTCACTGTGTGTTGTAGAGTTCTACAGTTGTTGACAAGTGAATATATCATTTGATAACCTTTATAGTATCAAACAGAATAATTTCCCTGCCCTAAGAATCCCCTGTACTTCATCTTTTCTTCCCTCTGTCCTACCTATTGAACCCCTGGAAACCACTGATTGTTTTAATATTTCCATAGTTTTGCCTTTTCTAGAATGTCATATAGTTGGCATCATACAGTATGTAGATTTTTTCACTTAACCATATGCATTCAATGTTTCTCTGTTTTTTTCATAACTTGGTAGCTCATTTCTTTTTAGCACTAAATAATATTCCACTGTGTAAATATAGAAACAGTTTATCCATTTACCTGTTAAAGAACATCTTGTTTGTTTCCAGATTGGGAGGTTATAAATAAAGCTGTTATAAATGTTTGTGTGCAAGTTTTTGTGGGTATGTAAGTTTTCAATTCACTGGTGAAAACACCTAGGGACATGATTGCTGGATAATATGGAAAGACTATGTTTAACTTGGTAAGATATTCCAAATCATCTTCCAAAGTGAGGTATTCCATTTTGGATTCCCATCAGCAATGGATGAGATTAGCAATGGATGATTTCCAATATTTGAGATTGTCAGTTTTTTAGCTTGAAACCATCCTAGTAGGCAGATAACATTATTTCATTGTTCTTTTCACTTCCAATTTCCTAGTGACATATAATTGACTATCTTTTCATATATATATTTTTTTGCCATCTATATATCTTCTTTGGTGGGAAATCTGTTCAGAATTTTGACCATTTTCTTGTTGGGTTATTTCTTTTCTTACTGTTAAGTTGTAAGTATTCTTTTACGTTTTGGACATAAGTTCTTTATGAGATATGTGGCTTGAAAATATTTTCTCCAGGTCTGTGTTTTATATTTTCAACAACTTATGAGTGTCTTTTTTTTTT
>PISX010036938.1:0-11501 GCA_004024625.1 Mellivora capensis | reverse complement strand
GATTTTATTTATTTATTTGTCAGAGACAGAGGGAAAGAGAGCAAGCGAGCACAGGCAGACAGAGTGGCAGGCAGAGGCAGAGGGAGAAGCAGGCTCCCTGCTGAGCAAGGAGCCCGATGTGGGACTCGATCCCAGGACGCTGGGATCATGACCTGAGCCGAAGGCAGCCGCTTAACCAACTGAGCCACCCAGGCGTCCCCAGCAGAACAATTTTTGAGCCAAACAAAACAGAATTTAGCTCCCTGTTCTGTAAAGAGCTCTGAACATTTGTATTAGAGAGTTAATTTCTCTAATCTTCTGTTCTTTAACCTTTAAGTGGGGCTAAAACAAAATGGAAAAATCCTGATAAGTGCCAGGCACATAAAAGACTCTCAATGGATAGTACTTGCTGTCCTTAGTCGTCCGATCATCATTGTGACTGTTGGTTCCCAGCATTCTTCTCAATGTCCGATACCCTGTAGATACTCAGTAAGCGGATGACAAATACGTAATTAGTAGCTGTGATGTGTATACATATATGATCACTTTAAGTGACTGTCTTGTTGACAATGGCTTTAGGTTTTTTATTGCTGTTCTTCTCACAACTTCTAAAGAGATCTTTTCAAGTAGTTTTTCATTAAATGTTTATTGACTGAATTTCTCAGTGGTCTTTTACTTCTCTGAGAGGAGAAAGAATAATTATTTCTCTTCTTTTTTTAGTTCAACTTATTTAGTTTTATTCAACTTCCTCACTACTGGTACTCATGATTTTATAGACAGTAATAAGTGTATAAAGAGTCTATGTTTAGATTCGACTAAAATTTCCTTGCTATTTAAGAGACTTTCAAGAAGAAATTAAAGCTTGAACTTTGGAAAATAAGCCTGGTTTAATATACTCAAACCTCATGACCACTTTTCAAAGCTCTCGAGAAACAACTTGAAAATATCATATACTATGTACAGGCTAAGATGAAAGCCCCAGTGTTTCATTCTTGAACTCTTCTGGATTATAAAACATTCAAGATTTATTGATAAAAAATAAGTGGCATATTTGTAAATTTAGTTAATTAAGAAAGAGATTATAGTAAGCCCTAAGTGTGCTAACATCGCTCTGTGTTCTGTAGATATTATAAAGTGACTCGAATGCTGTCTAGGTTGTTCGAGACAGCAGATCGGCGTCCTCCCGGGGGCCTTATGGCATTTCCCACGACGCTGGGTGGCCAGTGTTTTGCTGACACTCTCTGTAGCTCCTGTATGTGATAACGATGGTAAGTTCATGGACGTCAGGAGACACATACACCAAATTACAAGACATTCTGAAAAACACTCTTTTCTAAAAGCATCGCAAATGCCCACTTTTGATCCTGGAGTTCCCAAGTCAAGTCAACCACACAATACCAAAACACCTCTACTCGCTTGAACAAAATCATCACAGACACCAAGGCCTGAAAAATGTTGAGTTCAACAGTTTAAAAACCACTATTTTTTTTTTCCTCCTGCTTGTATAAATCCAACTCTTTCTAAAGGCAACTTTTAAAGGCTGCATATCCTTCCAACCCCTAGAGCATCAACACATAATGAGCAAGAGTCAGAAAATTCAAAGTTCACATGCTGCTTCACCAGAAAGAATAGTCAGCAACTAGGGGAATGGGACTGTCAGGAAATTTTATTAAGCAGATAGCTATTGCTTTGAAGATACAGATAATTTCTTTATTTTGCAATATGTAAGGAAAATACCCTTTATTCTCATGGCTTTCTGGCATATTCCTCCTTGAAAGAGAACCTAAAGAACTCTGAAAAGAGAAACTTTTGCATGTAAAGGTAACACCAGTCCTCTGAAAGAGAAACCTCCCGACTTCTAGTCACTCTGCCGCACGTCCGACCCGTGTCCATTTTCATATCCCGCAAACTATATTCTCCTCCCTTTGGCTACACAATGGACAGTGCTCAGAGTTTCCTAATTTCAAAGGCATATTGAGTAAACCTTGACAGGCTTTCAGGGTTTTAGAAATAAGGCAAAAGATTGCTATTGTCAGGAGATTAATCCTGCCCTGTGCTGGAGCTCAGATCCCATGTGCAGTGAAGTCCCTGAATTTCAACCGTGGGGGTTGGGGATAATATATACATATATATTTTTTAATATAAAATGGTGACCTCTGGCAGTGATTTTTGTTTTATTCTATTTTGCTTGTCTTTCCTAAATGTTATACTAATGACTTTGAAATGACAAACACAAAAGACATTTTTAATGTCAGTCTGAGTACCAAGTAGGACCTTCAACTGGGCACATGAAACTGGGACAGATGACCTTCAACATACTGGCATTTGCTCCTTACTTACCCTCCAGTCACCCAATAATTTAAAAGTACTTTTACTGTCTCTTTAATCGCTGTGAAAAAGATTGGAAGAGTGGATATTGATTTATGCCCATTGTGGCCCAGGTAAGCATCTCCCATAATCATTTAAAAGCAGTCAATTCATATCTATTTACCTATCCACAGCTAGATTATCATTAGTGAAATGTGTTTGTCAGGTATTTTCCTCCGTTAATCTCTGAAACACACAAAACCGTGCTTACTGGTAAAATCTGGTGACTACGGAATACATGGCTTTATTTTGTGTTGGCATGCCATTTGGGAAATGCAGTCCCAATTTTCATATTACTTGCACGCTTGAGGCATTAATCTAGCCTATGTCCCATGCTTTGCAGAATATGAAAAATAGTGTGAAATCCACAGCTGCACCGCCCATATCGATAATGACCATCGGTGACCCCAGTGACAGCTGCATTAGTTAAGTTTCACTCAGCAAACCTGGAAGTGGGCCCTTATATTAAAGAAGTAGAGTAGTGCCAGTGTATCTGAATCTAATCTTTAAAAAAATCTAATCTTAAAAAATATTTTAAAAAATCTTAAAAGAATCTTTAAAATCTAAAAAAAAAAAAAAGAGGCAGGCTTTTTCTCATATCAATTTTGTTTTATTTTGGGAGCAATCTAATTTCTAATGTTTGAGTAATTTTGGACAAGTCACTAAACATCTCTAAGTCTTAGGAGTTAAGAGATACAGAGTTGCTCCAGGTAAAAAGAGATGTGCTGTGGACAGGAACTATTTTTTACTATTTAATATGTGTATAGAGAGCAGAATGATGAGCGAACCCAGCCAAAGGAAAAGCAAGGAGAAAGACCCAAGGTAGAATGTGCTCACTTAATAGGGGGACAGTAGGTCTGTGGCCTGGGGGGTCAGGTAGGACATTTGAAGAAGTAGCCAGGGGTCAGAACACCTAAGTTCCCACAGACCATGTAAAGAGTGAAGATTTTATTCTAAGTTTAAAATGGAAGCCATTGGAGGGTTTAAATCAAGGGAATCGTGTGATCAGACTTAATTGTTAAAATTTCTATTCTGGAAGCAGGGAGAATGGTCAGGAGATTATTAAGGTAGGTCAGCTAAGAGATGAAGGTGCTTTCATCTTATGCTATGACATAATTAACAACTAAATGTGGGATAAATAATGAATAACCAAATTAAAAATGCACTTTCAAATGAATAATCTTATTGTATGCCCCCAATGGTCCCAAAGTAAAATTAGCATTTCCTTCCCATTTTTCAGATGAGTAATCTAAAGCTTAGATATTAAATGATGTACCCAGTGTCACAAAACCATTGGGCTACAGATCCAGATTTCGAATCCAGGCTTTATGGCTCTGTGACCACTAAACCCTTTGCTCTATAACATTTAGCATTAACTGAACATTATTATTAGGCCATGGGCTGCTTTACAGAATTACAGATTTTTTTCGTTGGTAGATATTTTCAAGACGAACTCCTTCAACACGGACTGTACTGATAAGGAAACCAAGGATTTCTTCAGGTTAAGTGACTCCCTGAAGCTTGCTCATCTAATAACTAACTGGGATGGCAATATGTTGGTGTTACTTGGCTCTTAGACTCATATTCTTTCCACAGCAGTGTAATAAATCCACCACGTTATTTCCATGTTATTTCCATGACAGGAAATAAATAGGTATGCTGAGAGTACAGAGAAGATTTCGCCCAGTTCCCAGATATATCTAATTTACCTTGTTCATCTTTCAGACATCAATCGAATATCCATCCTCGAGCACTATAATCAACTATGGAGATTTAGAAATTAATGTTACAGTCCCAGGCCTCCGGAAGATTATAATCAAAAGGGAAAGCCAGAACTAATGTAAAAACATATTTCATTATAACATGGTAAAGGCCAAAACACAAACAGGAGCAGAATCAGGGGAGCACAGAAAATAGAACAATCCGTAACCGTGCCTGAAAGACTGAGGGAAGATTAAAAATGCGATTTCTTCAGAAACCTCCACCAAGGAGCTAATGACAAACTTGGGAAGGGTATTCTAGATGGAGGGAAGAGCATGCACAAGGCTTCGATTTATGAAAGGTGGCATGTCTGAGGGACAGGGAGCCCATCAGTGAGGACCTGCCTGGGGTACAGGGGTAAGAATGACAAGAAGTTGGCATTGACTTTGCAGCTTCTGTAACTAAGCCATGGGCTTTGCTCTTACCCTGTGGGCAGTGGATGCCGGACGAACAAGAGTAAATCCCTCTCTCTGGACATTCTCAAAAGAGAGAAATAAGTGTTTCCAAAAAAAATGGAAGGAGTAAAGCTTATCTGAAGCCTCTTCTACGGGATCACACAGGAAGGAGGTCACGACAGCAACATTCTCAGGTTATGGTGTGGTAGCTCATTCTAGATTCTTTTATAATGTGTTACACTGAGAGTAGTAACTTAAGACATCTGGTTTGCATCCCCCGAAGCCTTTTCATTCTACAGTCAGTAGATGCTTTGGTTCTATCCTTGGAAATGAAACATCCCAGAAGGACAGATGGACGAGTGAGTTCCAAGTATTGTTGACTATCCCTTGCTTCTCTTTTCTCTATTATCCCTGATCCCAGACTAAGCCCACACTTTCCCATTACTCCGACCCCACCTACACTACTAAATCACGAATCGTATCTCCAGGGAGACTTACCAGTCTGTTTCCTTTTGGGTGGCACTGAGGAGCGTCCTTTCCCCTTGACGGCTATTTGCGGAGCTGATATCCAGAACTGGTTCAGAAAAAGCTAGGGGCTGATTTCAAATGTTCAAAATCAAAGAGAGGCCAAATAACGAAGCAAACAAGCTATTAAACCAAAAACAGAAAGCACTGATTACCTCCACGTGTGCAACCCATTACGCTTTATGGAGTCTTCCAACATAACATCAGTCAAATTTTATTGCCTTTTCTATTTTACATGCGTCCCTCCCTTGTCAGACTATTAGCTCATCCCGGGGAAGGAATATATCTTACTTCTATCCCTCGTGCTGCTTAGCCTAGGGCCCCGTAGACACACACACACACACACACACACACACACACACACACACACACGTGTGTACACACAATGAACGAATGAGTAAATAAATTTTAAAAAACTTCCTGAGGTTTTTGGCTCTTGCCTAGTGATGAGAGAGGCATGCTGTGGGCAAAGCACCGGATAACAGCCTGCAGCCCCTCCCTCCCCCGAGGTGGACTATACAGGATGTACCTCAGGCACTCCTGACTGCCCCAGAATAAAGGAAAGGGAAAAATAAATAGTTAACTGATAGAGATCAGTTTGCAACTGTCTTAATGATTCACGTGAAAAAAGCAATCGTATCAATACCCAAACTTCCAGAAACCTACAGTCTCAATTTCCTAGAGCCCTAATGTCCCCCCCCCCCCACCTCCCTAGGATGGAAATCTTGTATAGTCAGGCATTCTTCATAATCCCAGTGCAGCTCTTTCTGCCCGTGGATCCTGTCCCTAGGCTTTAATAAAACCACCTTTTTTCACCAAAGACAACTCAAGAATTCTTTCTTGGCCGTGGGCTCCAGACCTTTGCACTTCAAGCCACATCAATAGCACCGTTAGGTCGCAGCAGATTCATAGGATCTCTGAGGCCCAGAGTCTCAGCGCCCAGACGGTTGTTAAAGGACTTCCGGTGTAACCCTACCCAACAACGGACCACCTTCTTCCCCTCACACCTGAAGACCCAGGATGACCGGAGATGCACCGTCTTCTGAGACTGCTGTTCAGTCTTTGGACAGCTTAAACTGTGGAAAAGTGGTTTCTCCTATTGCGCTGACATCTCTGGCTTCCTCTCACACGTTCTAGTCGTGCCCCCATGGCTTTCAGGGAGTGCATGTAATCTCTCGGAAGATTCTTTGCCATTGATTAGAGAGCTACGTCTAGGCCATAGAGATGACTTGAGACTGAACTTATGAGTCTTAAGTTTTTTCATTCACAAATCCCAACAAAAGTTTATTAGAAACCCAATCGAAATTTGTTCAATGCAACCATAGCAAAGTGATGCCTTCTTTCTCAGGATCTTACCCTTGTTTAATAAAGAAGGAAGAAAGGAACCTCTCAGCCTTTTACTACTCACAATGCTCAGCCAGTTTCCACACACTTCTTACTTCAACTACTTTCATTTGCCTCATCAATGATGGTACAAGTAGAATCACTCTTCTCCTCTTACAGATAAGGTAATGGGTATTGTTACGAGAGCCAATTGTCTCAGGTTCAAAACCAAAATAATCTGTGTTTGATTTTAGATAAACTTGACTGAAAAGTTACCGTAAATTTATGCATGAATTTTAAAAAAATGAATCCATCACTGGCAGAGAAATTGCCTTCCTCTGGGTAGGCACCACGGACTTCAGAAGCAGAGGGGATCTTGGCTCTCTTTCCTGGCTCTGCCTCTTCACAGCTGAGTAATCTAGAGCACGTCGTGTAACTTCTCTGGGACCCGGTAGCCTCATCTGTGAGACGATGCTAGTAATATGCCCTTGGTAAGGCTGAAGTGCGGGTTCGATGGGATCACGACGTAACGGTTGACCACCATGCCCAGGCCGTAACAATGGCCATAATGTTGAGACAACATCAAGATTCCACTAAAGAACTCAAGTCTTCAAAGCTAGATGGCGCTTTAGCAATCACTTAGTCAAAGTATATACACACTGAAACTCTGAGGGGACACCGGTTTCATGGAGAGTAGTCAAGCGAGTCAGCATGGGCTGCCTGTTCCTCAGATGTCTGGTCCTCCCAGCAGTCCACAGGGTCCCCCAGGCTTAGCATCTCCTCACATAAGCTTGGACCCAAACCAGCTGGCAAGGCAGCCCCGAGCCCTCAGCTTGTCCTCTCGCCACTGTGAGGGGTGCAGGAGAAAGAAAAAGCAGGGCCTCCTTTCCTCACAAGCTCTCTCTCTCTCTCTGGTGTTCCCTTCACAGTTAATCACTAAAGACAGTCACATGAAAAATAAATCCTCACTTCTATGGGGTCCATCTACTCCCACCACTCACCTGCACATGAAAGATGCCACTCATGAATGCATCTCAATTTTAAATGAAGAGTCAAATAAAATCTTACCATGAAGGCTGCCCCGCAGGGGGAGCGGGGATAGGAGTCACGATGACAGGGCTCCTCCTGAGGCAACAGGCTGCTGGCTCCCTCAGGTTTCAGCCCTGCTCCTGTTAGTGAGGAGGGTAAAAAGAGCCTGTCAAAGCTGTTTGCCCAAGACATGGGGCCCTTAGGCAGATGGATGTGCTGAGTCTGAAAACTTGGCAAAAGGATTCCTTGCTCCCAGCCGGGAGCAGAGCAAACAGGGCTGGGACCGACCCCGCCAGAGTTACCAGCCTCCAGGCCTGAGGCCCCAGTTCCTGGGTTTTTCACCTTCTGACTTTCCCTTGCTGCTGTCCCTTCTGCTTTATTTTTTGTTTTGTTTTGTTTTTCATTTTAATACACTTGTAAGATTATTTTTCTTGGATCTTCCCCATCACGGCTATGTGCTGCTGTGCCACAGAATGAGGAAGGTAGGTTCCTGCCTTGTCCTCAGTGAAGAACACAGAAGATGGGCAGGAAAGGACTGAATCCTGTTTTCTTCACGGCTCCCACTTTTCTTTACATCATCATTCAATTGGTCTCGTCTAAACAGCAGAGTGATGGGTGAAAATCATCCCTTGAAGATTCTGAATTTTCTGTGAGAAACCACATCTCCCGCATTTCAACCCGTCTTTAATGCTACCATGGGCATGGGACTCTCTGTGGCCCATGCGAGCAGATGACGTAGGCACAGCGATGGGACCCAGGCACGGTCTCTTGGCCACATAAGGCTTGTTTCGAGACTACTGAAGTTTTCTGCTCTCACATCGACAGACTTGAATCTGTATACGTATGAGTCAAGCAGTGCTGGGGACCACCACAGTCTCTCGACTGAAGGCTACTCAAGAGGAGTCAGAGGCCAGAAATGGAGAAAAAAACTAAACTCTGATGAAGTCCGTCGAGAGCTTAGATCAAGCAATGATTGAAGCTATAAATTTTCCTTCTTGCCAGATTCTTGTATTCTGGCATTAGTGAGTAAGAGAGAACTAACGGATACAACTTCATTTGGTAATCTCCACTCAAAAAGATTTTGAGAAGCCGGGTTCGGTGTGAAGATACCCAAACTTGCTGGCGCCAGATGTTGAAATAAAAACGTTATGGCTTATTTCATAAAATAATCTGGTTTCTTTGGCGAGCATGACACGAGAAGGAAAATATCAGGGGGAATAATCATTTCAGTGATTTAGGCACTAATATGTCTCCGGCAGTACAATGAATTGTCCCCCCACTATTTAATGAATTAAATGTTTCTGAACTCCACGCCCGCTCTGTAACCATGTCTTTCCCAGACATTTAGCACCTTTCTTGGGTTCCCTCAGATCTACTGAGTCAATCTGACTGATGGCCATCCAAGGAGAAAAAATGAAAAGCATGCCCGGTGCCAGAGGACCTTGAGTCCCCCGCTTCCAGCTCTGTCCAACCCGCGTGGCTAAAAGACTCCCTGCAACTCTGGCCTGGAAACAGTTTCTCTAGATGCCAGAGGAGAGAATGGTCTTTCTTCCTCATGATGAGACTCGAATCTTGTCACTGCATGCTGACAAAGGCATAAGCTTCCCAGGCCAAAACATGCTAGGATCTTGATCCCCTTGACTTACACACACATTCATTCCTTGAGGCACACCCAAGGTGCCGGGGTGACTGGATCAGATAGAATTGGGCCATGACACTCATATTGTATTCGGAGATAACCCTCACCCAAGATACACAGAGAAAGCCCCAGAGAGACTAAGAGGGGAGAGGGGAGAAAAGGACTTTATTGGGTTCAAGAGGACCGTTCTGGTTTCTCTCACTGATCACTGACAAGACTGGGCGGGGTTCTCTAGGCACACGGTGGGATGATTCTGGATGGAGGAAGGCTCAGAGATGCTGGGCAGTCAAAACATTCCCCCTTTAGCCCCCCAGAGACTACCACCACACGCCCTCATAACAGCCTGGCATTTACATTTTTTCTAATACAACTGTCTTAAAACTAATTCAAGTTTTCTTAAAAGACCCAGAGCAGGCTATTATTTTCTATGAAGAATCAGATCTCCACCGCATTATACACTGGTTTCCACCAACATTAGCTTCCGCAAATGGTAGTACTTTACGCTTCATCACCGAAAGAGCTTTCCTATTTTAGAACAGCATTGACATCCAGCGTGTGCATGAAATACCTAACCCACTTTCCGCCCTCTGGTATCTATGGAAATAACACATCTGCCCACCACTCTCAGACAAATCTCCTGCCTGCCACCCTAGGCATGCCATTTACCATCAAATAGGTATTCAAGCTCTCACAGACCACACAACCGCTCCCCACTGTCAGGGAAGGACTGGCCTCACCATGAATGGCTGTAATTCTGTATGAGAAACAGAGACCCGAAGGGCCAAGGCCCAGCAACAGTCAACTCGGATCAGAAGAGCCAAACCTCTATGCCCTAGACTGGGGGCAGTGGGAGTCACCTCGTCCACGCCGAGGTTCGCTGAGCTTCCAGATGAAATGCTCTGGGTAGGATGTAAATGACTGTAGAGTTTCATCCCGGATTCGTCATTCCACATTTGGGAAGCCAGGGGAGAAGGTGGGGAGAGAAGGGGGGCCTGAGAGCCAGGCAAAACCCAGCCATCAGCGGCAGTCAACCCGGCATCACCGAGTGGCTGGCCTTGAGGAATGGCAGAGCGCTCAAAAGCATGAGGAGAAGGGAGAGAAAACACCGCAGGGCTCCCAGTGAAACTGGGATTTCAGTGCCCAGGGGCACTGAAACACACCCTCAATTCAGATGGCCTCACTCTGGACACCCCATGTGCCCTCAGGACTCCGGGACCAAAGGTGTCCTTGGGACTGTGCCGACCTAAAGAACTGGGCTTGGAGCAATGAGTCAGAGGTGATTGTGGGGAACGTGGGGACAGGGGAAAGGGGGAAGGGGAAAGGGGTGTGTTTAAACCCAGCAGCAAGTTGAGTCTTGAGCGGCTGTTGAGTGAACGACTGAGAAGACAGTGAGGGCTCCAGCAGCCCAGGCTATACTGATCACATGATGCGCGAAGCTTTCCAGAAACGCAACGGGTCCAACGCGCAGGACAGATGCTTGGATGTGGCCTGCGTGGTGCCCTGTGAGGAAATCCATTAAGTGTTTTATTTGTTTGTTTTGTTCTTAGTTTGGGGCTTTTTTGTTTGTTGTAGTGAAACTGTCAATTCTGAAAGAAGCTGTGAGGGAAGCAGAATCTGCTCCTCCAGATGGAAAGGCTGGACCAGGCACCAGGACGTCCGTGGGTGTGAGAAGGAGGAGAACGAGGTGGGAGTTGGGGGTGGGGGCGGTGGGGTGGGCAAAGCGGACGGGCGGGTGCTGAGGATCACCGGTACAAATAGAAATCTTGGGGCCCTGGGTGTTCTGGCAAAAGCACTGGGTGAGACCTACATTTGACTTGTAGCCAAAAGGGGCATGGATCCGGGACCCGGGGAGGGAAGAAACCTTGGGTAGGAAAGCAGAGCCATCAGCCAAGGCTTGAAATTGCAGATAGGGTACTGGCCTCAGCCTCCTCATTCATAGTTGATGAGACGTAAAATTAACATAGGAAAAAAAAGTCTCTTTGCTTTATCATCATCTGCTTGTATTCTGTTTTCAAACTTCTGATGTTTCACATCATTTTTAGCACTATCATAAAACTTATTGATGGCACACCGGAACTTTCTGGAGACACTTACTTGACATGGAAAGCTGCACTTTGGGATTTGCCGGGGTCCAGCCTCTCGGCAGGTCCAGGTATCCCCGAAGGAGGGGCAGTGTCGGTGAGAGGAAGGAGAGAGCCACACAACGAGTTCTGGTCAGTAGTCAGGCATCTCCATCTTTATTCTGATTTTAGAGCTTCTTGTATAGGCAGTTTCCTTGGGGGAAGGGGTTACATTCGTGCAAAGGACATCAAAGGACTCCAGCACTCATCAGAAAATTTCTCTCTGTTCAGCTCATGTTATTCTAGTTAAGCTATAATGGGTATAGACTGGCGCCGGGGATGGGGGACAGGGTCTTGCTTCTTGAGTAATCGTGTCCCTCAGAAAGCCATGGAGGTAGCACAAACATGTGTTTTTGGTAACTT
>PISX010036937.1:0-11497 GCA_004024625.1 Mellivora capensis | reverse complement strand
GGGGTACATGTCTGTGAATCGCCATGTTTACACACTTCACAGCACTAACCATAGCACATACCCTCCCCAATGTCCATTACCCCACCCACCTTTCCCGACCCCCTCCCCCCAGCAACCCTCAGTTTGTTTTGTGAGATTAAGAGTCACTTATGGTTTGTCTCCCTCCCAATCCCATCTTGTTTCTTTTCTTCTTTTTCTGGTTCTATAGGGCATAACCGCAGACCCAAGGTACGTGGCTTCTATTGTTAGGGCGTTTACTCCTGGAATCGATACCCAGAACCATACCAGGAACTACTGGGGCGTTTATTCCCAGAATTAAGTCCGTGGATGTAAACAACAATATGGCTACCTAGGCAATATGGAGTTGCTCTGGCTAAGCAGGCCCTAATAGTTAAACAGATTTTAACATTAAATTGGCCCTAACACCGCCATTCATGAGTTGGGTGATTGACTTGGGACCTATATGCCTCAGTATCCTCATTTACAAAATGAGGATAATTGTTCTTACATAATAAGGTTGTTATAAAGACAAAAAGATTTTTTTTAAAGATTTTATTTGTCAGAGAAAGAAACAGCAGAAGGAGGCAGAGGAAGAAGCAGGTTCCCTGCTGAGTAGGGGGCCCTACACAGGCCTGGATCCCAGGACCCTGAGATCACGACCTGAGCTAAAAGCAGATGTCACCCAGATGCCCAAAATATATTTTTTAAAGATTTTATTTATTTATTTGACAGAGATCACAAGTAGGCAGAGAGGCAGGCAGAGAGAGAGGAGGAAGCAGGCTCCCCACTGAGCAGAGAGCCCAATGTGGGGCTCCATCCCAGGACCCTGGGATCATGACCTGAGCAGAAGGCAGAGGCTTTAACCCACCGAGCCACCCAGGTGCCCCATGCCCAAAATATTTAAAAAATAAAATAAAATAAATGCATTAAGCTAAAAAAAAGAGCCAATTCAAATTTAAAAAATTATAATATAGGTAACAATGGGAATGGCAAGATCATAGTGGCATACAATGGGGGTATAGTAGACTTATTGAAAGTGATAATCTGGGGTTTCTGGCTGAGATCTGCCACTGACCAGCTAAGTACATTTGAGCAAGGCATTTGACATGCTTGGGTTTTGGTTTCCTCATCTGTATGGTACAAGGGTGGGCTGGATAACCATCTCTTCATCCTCTAAACCAGTGGTTCTCAACTGGGGGTGATTTTGCCCCCTGGGAACATTGGACGCTATCTGGAGATATTTTTGGTGGTCACAGCTAGGAATGGGGGTCGCTCCTTGGCATCTAGTGTGTAGAGTCCAGATATGCTGCTAAATATTCTACAATGTAGGGGATAGCCCCACAACAAGAATTATTTGTCCCTAAATGTCAATAGTGCAGAGGTTGAGAAGCTGTTCTAAAACAACAAGCTTCTGGGGGTGAGGGGTGTGTCTGGGTGGCTTAGTTGGGTAAGCGGCTGACTCTTGATCTTGCTCAGGTCTTGACCTCAGGGTCATGAGTTCAAGCCCTGCATTGGGCTCCGCGCTGGGCATGGAGCCTACTTTTAAAAATAAATGAATTAATTAAATAAAACAAACTTCTGAATTTGACCATGTTATTTGTCTGGAAGAGATATAAGTGGGCTATGCACAAGAAGGGCTATGATGTGAGCCCAAGGGTGTTTTGGGCTTATTTAGGAATTTCCACTGGGAAATCAGCCCATCATGGAGCCATACCACTTAAGCAAATAAATACATTAAGTAACAACAAATTCTCTTCTGTTTTGGGCTGACTTGCTCCCTATTCTCCCCGCCCTCTTCTAATGATGTGGCTGGCTGTCCTCATTGTCCAAACTCATCAGAAAATGACTGTTTTATGTTGGAGAGCTAGCTATTTTTGGTCCTTCCAAAGCCCACACCAGGAAGGTTTTGTGATTTAATTTTCCTGATGTTCACGTTTTCCTGCTTCTTTTCAGCAATCTTGGCCCTAAACATACTGCTGATGTGTTTTTGCTGCATATATATCATTCATCTGAAGCTATTTTTAGGCCTTTCCTACTTTTATTTCATTTCCAGAATTTGGCAAACATTTGTTATGTCTTGTTTCTTCTGCATCACGTTCTGGTTTAATCTGTTTGGCAGGCAAGTTATTTATATCTGTTGATACTGCTCACACTAACAATGTCTTGAGTGAATTTCTCCCATTTTCCCCCTTTATTTTTCTTTGTCCATGTAGAGGAAACTAACTATAGAAATAATATATCATCCAGGTGCCAGGCCAACTGAAGACTTCTGGTAGGTCGATAAGATAACTTTAATCTATTTTTCATATTTTGTGTTATCACTGCTGCTACTGTCCTTCTGGCTTTTAGTAAAAAGCCATTGTGGACCCTTTGAGGTCTTCTTGTTATCAGAGAAATGGTCATTTTCTGAAGAGCTAAGTTTTCACTGCATGTCCTACAGAATGTAGCTATGTTTGTGTCTGGAGTGTATATGCAGGTGTGAGATATGTAGGCATGTTATGTGTTCTTGGAATATAGCTGGAAAAACACACCAGTTAATATAATTTAATTTATAATTGACAGGGACTGGAAGAAATAATGTTTATTGATGATTAAATATTTCTATGGGTGGATTAATTTTTTTTAATTCACAAATTATAAGGGTGCCTGGGTGGTGCATTTGGTTAAGCACCCGACTCGGTTTTGGCTTAGGTCATCATCTCGGGGTTGTGAAATCAAGTCCTGTGTTGAGCTCTGTGATCGGCATAGAGTTTGCATGAAATTCTCTTTCCTCCTCCCTCTGCCCCTACCACCCATGTGTGCTCTCTCTCCCTCAAATAAAATAAATCTAAAAAGTAATAATAATAAAATTGCCCCCCAAAAAATAAAATTGCCAAATTGTAGGAAAACTCAATGGATTGTATAATTATCAAGGCAGTTGGCCAGTTAATTATTTACTGAATAACCATCAGAAGTTGTTAAGGATTTGGAGTTAAAATAAGAGACCTTAGGATTTATGAAAACATAATCCCTATCCTCAGAAAGGATTCCATCATTGCTTGTGTAGGAGAGTGTGGTCAGGCTGGGATCCAACCATTCTGGTTTGTCTGAAGCTTACACCAGAGGAAATACATTGTATATAGTGGTTAAGAACATGACCTCTAGGGGAGGACCCAGTTTCAAATTGAGTCTCCCCCAGTTGCTAGCTGAATAACCCTATTCAATTTAGTTAACCTCTGTGACCACCAGCCATTGTGTAAATATGTAACTTTGTCCCCTAATATGTTCTTAAAACCTAGCTCAGTGCCTAGCATTTAATAGGTACTGGATAAATTTTTATAATGAATGAGTAATGTATGTAAAGCACTAAGACATTACCTGTATATAGTCAGTGCTCACTCAATAAGATGTTAAAAAAGAATCTTGATCTCAGAATGCCAGATTTATTCCATATGAACAGTCTGTATAGTTTGTATTAAGCTCTTCGTTTACTTAGAACAGTCATTGTTCTCCATGTTTGGTTACTATACATGGACAACAGAGGCATATATGCTGTGATACTTGACTCAAAAGTTTATAGTTTAATAAAGGATAGAAAACATGAACAGAATTAACTGTAAGGGCACCTGGTTGGCTCAGGTGGAGAAGCGTCTGACTCCTGATGAGGGCTCAGGTCGTGACCTCAGGGTCCTGAGGTTAAACCCTGCACTGGGCTCTATGTTCAGCAGGGAGTCTGCTTGAGATTCTCTCTCTCTCTCTCTCTCTCTCTCTCTCCCTCTTCCTTTGCCCTCCCCCTTCTCTCTCTCTCAAACAAATCTTAAAAAAAAAGAAAAAATAAATAACTATAATTATGCAGTTGATGCATCAACAACATGAGTTTGATTTGTGTGGGTCCACCTACATGTGGACTGTTTTGGAGAACTACAGTACAATACTATAAATGTATTTTCTTATGATTTATTTAATAACACTTTTATTCTCTAGCTTACTTTATTGTAAGAATACAGTCTAGGGGCATCTGGGTGGCTTAATCAGTGAAGCGTCAGGCTCCTGGTTTTGGCTCAGGTCATGATCTCTCTCAGGGTCATGGGATCAAGCCCTGCAATGGGCTCTGTGTTCAACATGGAGTCTACTTGGGATTCTCTGCCTCTCTCTCTCTACCCCTCCCCCCACTTGCACGTGTACTCTGTCTCAAAATAAATGCAATCTTAAAAAAAAATACAGTTTATAATACATATAACATACAAAATATGTATTAATTGACTATGCTATTGGTAAGGCTTCTGCTCAGTGGGAAGCTATTAGTTAAGTTTGGGAGAGTCAAAACTAAACACAGAATTTTTTAGGTTGGCAATCCTAACCCCTGTGTTGTTCAAGGGTCAACTGTAAGTAGTGTTGAGTTATAGTAAACAGTATATGGAACACCTTATAAGTTATACTATATATCTTTTGGAATTCAGAGAAGGAAGAGATGATTAGATAACATTGGCATAAAACTAAAAGTCGGTGTGCCTTTTGTTATCACTATGAGCTGGCAAGTCTTTTTTTTTTTAAGATTTTATTTATTTGACAGAGAGAGACACACAGAGAGAGAGGGAACACAAGCAGGGGGAGTGGTAGAGGGAGAAGCAGGCTTCCCACTGAGCAGGGAGCTTGATGTGGGCCTCGATCCCAGGACCCTGGGATCACGACCTGAAGGCAGAGGCTTAATGACTGAGCCGCCCAGGAGCCCTGAGCTGGCAATTCTAAACAGTGTTAAGTGGCAGCAAGCTCTCACCTTCCCTTGGTATGCTTTTGACAATATTTGACAAAACTGATCAAGGAATGGTTCATGAGATTGACCCTTAAAAGGGCATAGAAGATTCCAGGGACAAATATGGAAGGCACAGCAAGTAGAGGGGATAGCTTCTCCAATGACATGGAGGCCAGAACAGCAAAGGAGAGGAAGAATAAGTTGTAAAAAGAGTAGGTTGGCACTGACTTGAGGAAGAAGGAAAGATGCCATTTATTGAGTGCCAACTCTGGGTGGCCAAAGGATTGGCTTACATTATCTTGCTTGAACCTTACAACAACCCTTACAGATGGGTATTTTTACCCATATACTACAGATGAGGAAACTGAGGTTTTGAGAGGGTGAGGGTTTTACCCCAAATCTTGCAACCAGTCAAGGGCGGCATTGAGAGTTGCTTCAAAAACTTGTGGTCTTTCCATCTATCTAGCGTTGAATGCTAAATCAAGGACAACAGGGGGCCATTAGAGATTTTAAAACTGGAAAGTGGTCTGAATAAAGCTGTAGTTCAGGATGAACTCAACCTGGAGGTTGGGAATCCGGAAGACCAGCTGGGCTGCCGCTGGAACAGTCTAGGTGGAAGATAACAGTGGAAATGAAAAAAAAGATGTCAGAGAGGTTGTAAGGAAAGAATTGCTAGGATTTGGAGATGGATTGGCTATTTGGGAGCGCAAGTGAGGAAGAAGGAGAATATAGAGATGCCTCTGAGGGTACTAACCTGGGCAACGGAATGTTGGTACTGTTGCCAGAAACAAGGAAAGCCAGAAAAAGAGAGAGAATCACAGAATTAGTTCCTTTGATTTGGCGATGGCCAAGGACATCTGGCCTAGACAGAGATAGAAGACAAGTATGTAATCAGTATAAATATAGCAATTATGAGAGTGAGTTGTTGATGAGATATTGGGACTAGAATTGTATCAGTGGGCTTGCAAATGAAGAGTTTTTTCATCTGGAAGGAAGCTTCTTAAAGGAAGTTACACTGGTGGAGAAGGGCTAGAATATTTGACAGGAGGAGAAAAGTTCTCCTCTGTGTTTGGAAAACCACTGGTGGAGACCTACTTGTGGGAAATAGAGAGGTAACCATGACTCCTTGCCTTGGGAATGCAAGCTCCTCTCCTTAACCCGGCCTGTTTGACCATGGGCAGAGTGACCACTTTCTCCATCTTCTCAGGGTCCCATCTACAGTAAAGCGCATGGAGGTTCTCTTCCTGACAGCCCACTCCACCCACCTGCACCCAATCTAATAAAGGAAAGGATTAGGAAGAAAAGCAGGCTTTCCTGATGGGTTTAGAAAATAATTGCCTAAAAGAAAGCTCTATGTGTGTTCTATTATACATTTGCATTTTAAAAAAATCAAGAGTCCACAAAGACTTATATTCAAGAAGACATATGATATTACCCAATTAAAAGAAAAGATGGCAAGGACTTTGAAAACTGGGTACAGAATTTAATTTACTTGAAGAAAAAAACCCAAGCAATATGTCAAAGGTATAAATCTGCATTTCCCTGGGGTCTCAACTGAGTGATTCAGCTTTTTTTAGTAAGTGGGTCAGAAAACTGCTAATCCTATAATGATTTTGTTCAACAGCACTCAGCTGGTAGATTGTTCCTTGCAGATCTAAAAAAAAACCCCAAAACACCAAGTATGTTAAGATGGTGAAAGTAGTTGTCAATCCACTATCAAATTGCTTTGTATATCAACCATGAATAATGTATTCATTTTCTTGATTGAAAGCTATCCTTTTAATTGGCAAGTAGGGACAATATGGTATGGTTTTGCTTGAAATGTTCTGTACTATGTTGCACAACTCCATGGTGTAGCTGAGAGTGACATCGAAGACTAGGGAGTCTTTTTCTTTTATGATTTTATTTATTTATTTGACCCAGAGAGAGAGAGAGAAGGAGAAAGCAAAACCAGTGGGAGCAACAGAGAGAGAGGGAGAAGCAGACTCCCTGCTGAGCAGGGAGCCTGATGTGGGGCTCAATTCCAGAACCCTGGGATCATGATCTGAGCCGAAGGCGGCTGCTCAACTGACTGAGACACCCAGCGCCCCTAGAACAGGGAGTCTTAAACAGAATGAAATCCAACAGGACAAGCCATGGCCCTAAATGAGGACAAATAGAGGAGTTGATCTATTGGTTTTATGGAAACAGAGCTCAGGTTTAACAACACAAGCCACAAGTCAGCTTAAGATTTTATTTATTTATTTGTCAAAGAGAGAGAGTATACACAAGCAGGCAGAGGCAGCGAGAGAAGCAGGCTCCCTGCCGAGCAAAGAGCCTGATGCAGAACTCGATCCCAGGATCCTGGGATCAGGACCTGAGCGGAAGGCAGCGGCTTAACCAACTGAGCCATCCAGGCGTCCCATGGAACGGGTTTTTGTTTGGTTGGTTTTGTGTGTGTGTGTGTGTGTGTGTGTGTGTGTGTTCTTTTTAAAGATTTATGTATCTATTTGAAGGCAGGGAGAGGCAGAGAGAGACTCTCAGGGAGACTCCCCTGTGAGCGCAGAGCCCCACGTGACATGGGTCTCGATCCCACGAACCCCGAAATAATGATCTGAGCTAAAATCAAGAGTCAGATGCTCAACCGACTCAGGTGTCCCTGTTTTTTGTTTGTTTGTTTGTTTGTTTGTTTTGTTTTCATTTCAGTTGTGGTCAAATACCCATAACATAAAATTTGCCATTTTAACCATTTTAAGGTGTTCTGTTCAGTGGCATTAAGTACCTTCATACGTGAAGCCTCCTTCACCACCCTCCAGCTGTAGAACTCTTTTTGTCTTGCAAAACTAAAACTCTGTTCCCATTAAACACTAACTCCCTGTTCCCTTCTCTCTCCCCTGCCCCTGGCCACCGCTGTTGTACTTCCTGTCTGTACAAAGTGGACTTACTCTACGTACCTCACACAAGGGGAATCATACAGCTTTTGTCCCTTTGTGACTGGCTTCTTTCACTCAGCATATTGTCCCCAGGACTCACCCGTGTTGTGGCAGCTACTGGAATCCCCTTCCCTTTGAAGACCGAATAAGCTTCCACTGCTATGTACAGGGCCCGTTTTCATTTTCCATTCTTCGGCTGATGGACACTTGGGTTGCTTCTGCCTTTTGGCTATTGGGAGTAACACTGTTAGGAACACGAATGTACAAATATCTCTGAGTCCTTTCAAATTACTTTCGATTCTTTTGAGTACATACCGAGGAGAAGAGTTGCCAGATCATATGGTAATTCTATTTTTAATGTTTTGAGGAAGTACCATACTGTTTTCCATAGTGATGGGAGAGCTATTTTTTTTAAAGATTTTATTTTTATATTTTATTTGACATACAGAGATCACAAGTAGGCAGAGAGAGAGGAAGGGAAGGAGGCTCACTGCTGAGCAGAGAACCCGATGCGGGGCTCCATCCCAGGAACCTGGGATCATGACCTGAGCCGAAGGCAGAGGCTTTAACCCACTGAGCCACCCAGGCGCCCCTGGGAGAGCTATTTTTAAATCATCTGACATCAAGGTCCATTTATTCTTTCCTTCCTTCTCTCTCATGCTTTCAACAAACATTCCTGAGGACTCGCCTTGAACCTTGAATAACGACTGTGCCAGGTTTTGTGAAGTTTACAAATATGACTAGTTTGATGGTACAATAGAGATCTAGAAATCTAGTATATGATGTCTCAGAATAGAGAGACACAGTCACTCCTCAGTCAGAGCCATGCTTGAATTCAGGGGTTCCACACAATTTTTAAGAGCACTGTCTATCAGAAGAGAAGTTGGTTTATTTGAAAGCATAGAAAAAGGACCATCGCAGGGGTAAAATTTCAGGAGTCCTATGGCTCAGCAATGGACTTCTAGTACTACAGAGTCATCCCAGGAAGGGCAGAGTATATCTAAAAACAAAACAAAGCAAAACAAAACAAAAAAACCTAAGCTGAGGGACACTTTTTTTTTTAGCTCATTTATCTAATTCCCTCTTTTCTCATGATATGTCCCTTTAGCTCTGTGTGTGTGTGTGTGTGTGTGTGTGTGCATGTGTGTAAGTAATCTCTACACCCAATGTGGGACTGGAACTCACAACCCCAAGATCAAGAGCACATGCTCTATTGACTGAGGCAGCCAGGTGCCCCTTTAAGCTGAGTTGTGTTGCAATTTGGCTTCTCTGCCTAAAAAGGGGGGATGCTTTAGTCATGCCAATCCCAGCATTGTGATTCTTTGACAGATGGAGATCACAGAGAGGCAGGCAGAGAGAGAGGAGGAAGCAGGCTCCCTGCTGAGCAGAGACCCCCCCCCCCCAATGTGATGCTCGATCCCAGGACCCTGGGATCATGACCTGAGCTGAAGGCAGAGGCTTTAACCCACTGAGCCACCCAGTCACCCCCCAGCATTGTGATTCTTTTTTTTTTTTTTTAAGATTTTATTTATTTATTTGAAAGAGAGAGATCACAAGTAGGCAGTGATTCTTAAAGAGTTTAAATTTCTCATCATAAATTAATAATTTTGCATCCCAGTCTTGAACCTTGGGCTTTGTAACCTCTAATAAATATGAGTTCAGTTAAAAAATATAGACCCATTCTTGACGTACAGGTAAAATCAAGCCTTCTGGCTTTCTGGTCCTCTTAGATCATAGACCAGGACCAAGCCACAGACATCTCTGAGCCTCAGGTTCCTTCTCTGACAGTGGAGATTAAAATAGTGCTTACCATATAGAGTGGCTGTGATGATTAAATAAGTAACTTCATACACAGTGTTCAGAACAGTGCCTTGTACATAATAAATACAGCGTAACAGTTGAATCTTGTTACTAATGGGGAATTCTCCAAGACATTCTTACCTTATGAGATTTCCTGATAGAGAAAGTCTGACCTTGCAGAGCACATCTTCTTTTCTGTTGGAATCTGCATAATTCTTATTCTCAAAGTGCAGGCGAAGTTGTGAAAGATTTGTCTTGGTTGCCTTATTTTTAAACCTCTTTTTTTGGTGCCCATCCCTCTGCCTCCAAGCACCTCACACCTGCAGGATTTTCTGCCAAGGCAAGATGAAGCCAGCACCCCCACAGGCGGCACCCCGAGCACTGGCCTTCACATAACCACCTTGCAATTTCCTATGGCCTGGCAGGGATACTGTGACCAATATGAGAAATTTATTGATGTCAATGAAGTCATGACTGATAACAATGCATGTGTGTGTTTTAGCCTTCCCAGGAAACTTACTGCCAACATCCTAAATAATGCTCTCAAATGGTAGAATTTAACTAAGATAGGCCTATAGGGGAAAAAAGAAACCTTTGGGGGTCATCTGAGGCCTGTTTGATGTCACCTCTCAGGTGAACTGTTTCCTCTCCGTTGCCCCTTTAAAGAATCCTGGGTCATTACAGAAAGAGAATGTCTCCTCTTGTGTGAACTGAAGGTGTTTCATGAGATTTGCAGGACGTTGGGTCAGACTAGGGAAATACTTGGGCTAACCCAGGAGTTTCAAGGGCTGGTGAGTTGCCCTACTGAATAATAAGCAGGAGGTAGTTTGGAGCCGGAGGCAGACGAGTAATATGAACCAGAGGGGATCCAAGTCTAGGACAGACATGGGCTGTTTCTTTTGGAGCAAACTAGGTTTGGTCCAGGGGGTCTGAAGCAAGGAGAGAGACTAGCCACTAACCACTTTGCTACTTTCTATTTATGAGTCCATATATGAAGCCCAAAGCAGCAGATGGTTCAGAGAATCACGAAATATAACTGAACACTCGGTAAATAGAACATAAAGAAAATGTGAGCACATAGACTTATTTAACCTGAGACAGGAGATAACATACCCTGTGTTATTTTACTGGAAGTGGTTGTATTCAGATTCTCCAGAAAAACAGGACCAATAAGATACATAGATAAGAGGATATTTATTGCAGGAATTGGTTCGTCCGATTATGGAGGCAGACAAGTCCCAGGATCTGCCATATGCAAGCTGGGAACCAGGAGAGCTGATGTAATTCAGCTCAACTCCAAAGGCCTGAGAATTGGGGGCTGCTGGTGTTAGTCCGGTTCCAAGTCCAAAGGCCTGAGAACTAGGAGTGCCAATATTTGAGGACAAGAAAGATAGATGATCCAAGTCAAGCAAAAAACCCCAAATACAGCCCTCCTCTGTTTTTCTGTTTTGTTGGGGCCCTCAACAGATTAGACTGCATTGCAATGCACCTGCACTGGTAAGGGTGATCTTCTTTACTCCTCTACTGATTCAAGTGTTAATCTCTTTCAGAGACACCCTCCCAGATGCTCCCAGAAATAATGCTTTACTGGCTCTCTGGGCATCTTTTAGCCCAGTCCAGTCGACAAACAAAATTAACCTTCACTGTGATGATCGATTACTCTCCAATTGCACCAAGGATTTTAATTCGAATCAAAAAAACTTCCTGAAAATGCTCGTTTCCTGACTCTGGAATCATTCACTGAGTTTACTGACTCCGGACTGCTTTAAAAAACTGGAGTGGTGCAGCATCAGGGAAATACCAATCAAAACGACGAAGAGATACCCCCTCACACCAGTCAGAATGGCTAAAATCAACAAGTCAGGAAATGACAGATGCTGGCGAGGATGTGGAGAAAGGGGAACCCTCCTACACTGTTGGTGGGAATGCAAGCTGGTGCAACTGCTCTGGAAAACAGCGTGGAGGTTCCTCAAAAAGTTGAAAATAGAACTACCCTATGACCCAGCAATTGCACTACTGGGTATTTACCCTAAAGATACAAACGTAGTGATCC
>PISX010036936.1:0-11484 GCA_004024625.1 Mellivora capensis | reverse complement strand
TGCGTGCTGCGCTTAAGGTTGTTGCGAGAGTGTGGCGGCTGCCTGGCGCCCCCTTGCGTTTGCTGGTGGGATTTGCTGGGCGTTCTCCTACTGAGATGCACATAAATTTACTAAGACTTTTTTTCCTTTACATCTTATCTGGAGCATTATACTGTGTTTTTTCTTCTTCTAAATTATATGTGTATGTAAGTTTGATGATCTGTGCGGAATAGCTTATAGTCAAGTCCCTGAGACCCTTTTGGGACGGTACGAAGAAAGTTCCTTTGTCACCACTTGGCGATGCATAAGCCACAGCCTGTAAAACTGCTAGAACCTCAGCAGGAAGCAAAGCAGTGGCCCCCAGCTGGGGAGGTCGCTACTGTACCCTGCACAGACATATACTCACAGCGACAAAAAATGCCAGCGTCATTTAAGGGTGTCCTCGGTGAAACAGTAAAAATGATCAATTTCATGGAACCTCAGTCCCCAAGGGCCCAACTTCTAGTATTCCGTGTGATGAGATCCGCCGTGTGTCTAGAGTACTGGGGCCGATCTACACGGACGGCTGTAGGGAAATGCACGTGTGAGCTTGTCTGAGTTGGAGGCAAATCAGCCTCTTGGTCCACAGAGCACCATTTGTGCTTGAAAGAACGACGGATGGGCAAACTGTGAGTGTTCAGACTTTGCTATCTGGCAGGCAGCTTTTCAAAATAAGGAGCAAAGCAAGCCTGTCACTTCAAGGAAAAGAAATTGACCACATTTGTTGTCAATGGTGAATTTGAGCTGTAAAGCAGAAGTTAGAATTTTGGAAAACTTGTATCTACCACCGTGAACCTGACAGCTTGCTAATATTAAAAAAAAAAAAAAAAATTTCTGGGATGCCTTTCTGGGTGGCTCAGTCGGTTAAGCATCTGCTTTTGGCTCAGGTCATGATCCCAGGGTCCTGGGATGGTGTCCCATGTCGGGGCTCCTTGCTCAGCAGGGAGCCTGTTTCCCCCTCTGTCACTCCCTCCTGCTTGTGTTCTCTCTATCTTTGACAAATAAATACATAAAAATCTTTTTTTAAATGTGATTAATATTTTACAAAAAAAATAAAAATTAAAAAGTATTCTGATGAGATGAGCGGCGATGTTAACAAATGTGATTTTTTTAAAAAGATTTTATTTATTTATTTGACAGACAGAGATCACAAGCGGCAGAGAGGCAGGCAGAGAGAGGGGGGGAGGCATGCTTCCCGCCAAGCAGGGAGCCCAACTCAGGGCTAGATCCCAGGACCCCGGGACCACGACCCGAGCCGAAGGCAGAGGCTCCAACCCACTGAGCCCCCCAATGTGCCCCAACAAATGTGATTTTTTTTTACATTGCTTGAGATGTGTTATCTTTTGGAAGATCGGCACCATTCAGCAAACCAAAAATTTCCAAATGACGGATGCATGATACTGCAAGATCATAGCTAGCTAAAAGATCCCTTTCGAGTCCAAGATAGACCCATCCATGCATTTTTAAAATATTTTATTTATTTATTTGACAGACAGAGACCACAAGTAGGCAGAGAGGCAGGCAGAGAGAGAGGGGGAGGCAGGCTCCCTGCTGAGCACAGGAACTCGATCACGATCACGCTGGGCTCGATCCCAGGTCCCTGGGATCATGACTTGGGCCGAAGGCAGAGGCTTTAACCCACTGAACCACCCAGGTGCCCCTCATCCATACCTTTTAAAATAAGAATGCACTGGGGCACCTGGGTGATTCAGTCTATTAAGCTACCTGCTCTTGATTTGGGCTCAGGTCATGATCTCAGGGTCCTCGGATGGAGCCCCACATTGAACTCTATTTTCAGAAGGGGACTGCTTGAGGATTCTCTCTCTCCCTCTGCCCTTCCCCCCTTGCATTCCCCCCCATCTCCTCTCTCTCTCTCTCTCTCTCAAAATGAGAAAGAAAAGTTAAAAAAAAATAAGTATATACTCGGTCCTTAGTAATTCTTAAGACTGTTGAGGTGTCCCAACACCAAAAGTCTGAGAACCACTAATCAATGCATCTAATTTGAAAATTGCAAGGGAGCATTTTAAAACGTTTGTTTTGGAAAGGGGTGCAAAGGGCCCCCACTTCACACCCACCGGGATGGCACTAATAAAAATCAGTGTTGGCAGGGACGTGGAGAACTTGGAACCCTCACCATCCACTGCGGGCGGGAATGTAAAATGGGACAGCTGCTGTGGGAAAGCTGGCAATTTCTGGCAGTTTCTGAAATTGTTAAACAGAGAGAGAAACAATCCCACTCTTAAATATATACACCCAAGGGAAATGAAGACATGTATGTGACATAAAAACCCGAGCACAAGTGTTCACAAGAGCATTCCTTATAATGGCCAAGAGTAGCAACATCTGAACGTTCGTCAGCTCGTGAATGCATAAGTAAAATTTGGTATCTTCATGCAAGAAGAGATGATTTTGCAATAAAGAGGAATGACTTTCTGACCCACGCTACACCATGGAGGAACTCTGAAAACATTCTGCTAAGTGACAGAAGCCAGTCACAAAGACCATATGCGGGATGAGAGCATTTATATGAAATGTCCAGAATGGACGACTCTACGGAGAGAGCAGATTAGTGGTTGCCTGGGGCTGGGGGTGGGGTGGGAATGGAGGACGGGACAGTTAAGGGATGGCGAGGGTTCTTTTTGAAGCCATGAAAGTGTTCCAAAATTTGATTTCAGTTGCAGACCTGTATGAGTATACTAAAAAATATTGGATGGTATGTTTTGAATGGGTGAAGTGTTTATAGTATAAGAATTATAGCTCAATAAAACTTGAAAAATAATCTACTTTTTAAAAAGCTGGGCCTAAAAAAAAAATAAAAAAAAATAAAAAGCTGGGCTTGTGTGCGGGAAGTATTGTGTGGGTGAGTGTTGAGAACCCTGCCCTCTGGTGGCCAGTTTTAGCATAGCACCCGGAAATCAAGGAAACGGGCCCTTGCTATCCCAGGACTGACCACAAGAGGACAGAAGAAGACAACAGTTGCCAGGCTAACCCGGGAGAAACCCGGCTTCCAACCTGAAACCTCACACGCAGCCAGTTGCCCAGGCATTGGGACAGGGGACCAGGAAGAGCCAGGCTGGGGCAAGCAAGGCCTTGTAGAACTACCCACAGTAATGATGCCTGGAGTGCCCCATTAACAGGCTAAGCTATCTCCCTCCACCGGCTCCCATGAAATAAGCTTCCACATAAGCCCCTAGGGAGGGGCACACCCAGACCATTAAACCCAGAGGGGCTGAAGAGGATGCAGAATTGAGCAGCAAAAACCTAGAAAGTTATTGGATGCCAACTCTGGGAAAGCCTGATGTATATAGAATTTTTAGTGGCCAGTAGGTGCTTAACAATAGCATTTGCTCATTCATTTAATGAAGGAAAAAAATGCCTGAGCACCTGCAAAGTGCCAGATACTGTAGTAGTCACTGAGGTCACAGTGATGAGCAAGAAAGGCCTAGGCCTGGGGCACCTGGGTGGCTCAGTGGGTTAAGCCGCTGCCTTCGGCTCAGGTCATGATCTCAGGGTCCTGGGATCAAGTCCCACATCGGGCTCTCTGCTCAGCGGGGAGCCTGCTTCCCTCTCTCTCTCTGACTGCCTCTCTGTCTACTTGTGATCTCTCTCTGTCAAATAAATAAATAAAATCTTAAAAAAAAAAAAAAAAGAAAGGCCTAGGCCCTGTCCACATGGGGCTTCCAGTCTAGTGGGGGGAGATATGCCAGCAGCAAAATCCACCAAATGAAAAAGAAGAATAAGAACACAGTTTAGGGGCTGTGAAGGATGACAGCTGCTCTTGGGACACCTGAGAGAGGGGCCTAGGACTCCCTCCTGGGAGTCAAGAAAGAAATGTAAATGGGCTCCTGGCTGGATTAGTCAGTGGAACACTCGACTCTTGACCTTGGGGTTATGAGTTCAAGCTCCATGCTGGGTGTAGAGATGACTTAAAAATAAAATCTTTCAAAAAAGAAAGAAATGTAAAGAAGGTGTAGGAGTTCATCAGGTGATCACGGGAAAAGGAGAGTTTCAGGCAGAGCAAATAGTCTGTGCAAAAGCTTGGCGGTGAGAAAAAACATGGCGCCCTCCATGCCTGAAGGAGGCCAGTTTCACTGGAATACTAGTCAGCCGTGAGGAGGCTGCTACATACATACTACGTTCATACAACATGGATGAACCTCAAAAAAATCATGCTAAGTGCAAGAGGTCAATCACAAAGTTCACACGTATAGATTTCCATTTTTATGAAACATCCAGGCTAGGCAAATCCATGAAGACAAAGCAGATTGCAGGGATGAGGCGGGGCTGGGGGAGGGACTGCTTCGTACGTGTGGGGTTTCCCTCCAAGGTGATGGAATGTTTTGGAACTACATAGAGGTGATGGGTGCACAACCTTGTGAATGTACTAAGTGCCACTGACGTGTGCACTTGAAAATGACTGAGCCCCTGTTACGTAAATTTCACCCCGAGAATAGAGTCCCGGGTGTGGAGCTGGGTGAGCTAAAGGGAGATGGGCCAGGAAGGGGCAGACAGGGCAGCAGCCAGGTTCTGCTTGCCTGGGAAGGCAGGGAGGAGTAGGCATTTGCTCAGGGACGGGGAAGCCATTGAAGGTTGAGCGGGGGCAGGCCCCGTGTGATGGCTCTGACTGCTGGGCTAAGAGAAATGACATAAGGAGCTATTGTTAAGCACCTACTGGCCACTAAAAATTCTATATACATCAGGCTTTCTCAGAGCCAAAGCAGTAGTGGCCAGAGTTGGCATCCAATAACTTTCTAGGTTTTTTCCTAGGTTTTTTTTAGGTTTTCTGGTGCAGGGTCGTGGCAGAGGAAGGGGCCGTATTTACTGTCCCCAGGAGCATTGCTAAGACTTCACCTGAGTCAGGAGCCCTGAGCCCCCGTGGGTGGGTCAGCTGACGTGAGACACTGAGAACTGTCCCAGTCTTCCCCTTCCACACTCAGCTCCGACATCTGTCCTGTGCCTCATCAGGGGCAGTGACAAGAACTTGGCCCCTTCCACGCAGCCTGCTCTGCCACGGGGCTGTTCTGATGGGACAAGAACGTTCTCGTTTTGAGCTGACATCTGCACCTTCCGCATATGGGTGCCTCTCTGGTCTCTGGGCAGCCTGCACTCCTTCCCACAACAATCCCTGTGGAAGTCAGAGACCGAGGTCCCTGTGGATCCCCAACCTGTGGATCCCTGTCCTGGTCTCACTTATTGCCCTTTATCTGATCTTTCACGTCACTTTGTTCCCCCTGGACACGTTCCTATCAATATCTCTCTTAAGGGGTGATGTCCAGAACTGTACCCAGCCCACCTGGTGTTCTGGGAGATGAGGGCCAGAGAGCATCTGCCACCTCCTTTGCTCTGCACACCGTGCTCCTATTAATACAGCCAGAGAGCCCATCTAGAAGCCACCTCACCCTGCTGACCGATCAGAGCTGATGCCAATTCAAGCCCTTAAACCTTGTCTTGTGTTCTCAGTCAAGCCACAATACCCTGTCCCATAGTTCTGAGTTGATTTTGTGGGGATTTTGGACTTACATTCACCTTGCTAGGCCTGGGACCACTTTCTGGTAAGGAAGGAGATGGCTTGGCTCTGGACTAGACCTGACCCCCAGCTATGTGACCTTGGGCAAATCACTGACCTTTTCTGGGCTGGTCCAATAGCCACTAGAGGACCTGGGTTAGTGTCTGACTCAGCCTCTCCCTTGCTGTGTGGCTTTGGATAAATTGTCTCATCCTCCTGAGCCCTGCTGTCCTGGCCTCTAAAGCCAATGATAACAGCGCTCGCCCCTAGAGTGTCAGGATTGAAGGTGATACGGGGGACAGAGTCCAGCAGGCAGGCCGGCTCGGGGCTGGGTTCTGTTCCTTCACAGGCTGAAGGATCTGGAATGACCTTGGGCAAGTTGCGTCACCCCGCAGGAACAGATGGTGGGTAAGGGTCCTTCCTACGTTCCTTCCACAGACATTTCTCAGGAGCCCACTGTTCCGTCATGGGCAGATATGCCGGGAGAGGGACTCGGGCCCCGTTCCAGGGGGCCAGTCTGCCAGTGAATCTAGACACGGGCTTGAATCGTTGCTCACACGGCCAACACATGAGGGACCTGGGGAGGTTGAGAAGCAAAATCCTGAGGCCCCAGTCCCATGCTCTTTGGCCGCCAGTCCTCTCTCAGGGCCGTGATCTGCTGTAGCTGCTGAGTGTGGGGTGCGGATCGCTGGCCTGGGGAGGGAGGGGGTTGCCCAGATGCTCTCTATCCCTGGTGAGGGAAATGTGTGGCTGTTTCAGTCTGGCCTGCTCACTCTCCTCCCTCCCGCCTCCCCACCTCCCATTTGCAGAGCCCCTTACACATTTTCCCAAAGCATTATTATGAGTTAGTTTGGGTCAGGCAGTTGAAAAACAATACCATGGTTTCAACGTTCATTGTTGGAAACAAGGAAAGAAGGAAAGAAATATCACCCCTAGTCCTGCTCCTGAGAACCACTGAGGATGTTCTGGAAGATACCCTAGTTGTTTTTTTTTTTTCTTTGTGTGCATTTTTTTAATTAATAAAAATTTTTATGCAGTAGATTTTTGTTTTTGCATATTTTTTTGTTTTGTATTTTACGCAGTGGATTTTGTTTTTGTATATACTCATTCCTATTTAAGATAGGGAAACTGAGGCAGAAAGGGTCCAGTGACTGTCAGGAGGAGTCAGAGGAGGGGGTGGGGCATGGAGCCCCTGTTTCCGTCCAAGACTCTTGACTACGAGGACCACCTGGGCCACCCTCCATGGGGGCCTTGGAGTAGTGCGGGGCCCACATGGAACAGGTTCCTACTGCCTGCTCTCCGGAGTATGGAAGACCCAGAGTCCTTTGTCAGTCGTGCAGAGTGACGGAGATCTGCGCTCCCACAGGAGTGCCTCCTGGGCCCATCCGCTACCCCTCCTGGACACACACCCTCTCAGAGCCGCTCATGGGGGCCTGAGCTAAGTGTCCCCGATTTTTCCCTTAAGGCTCAAAACTAGGGGAAAAATGGTTCAAAAGTCACCCCAAATCCCAGCCCTCTACAAATTATACAGTAAGAAGTGAAGTTTTCCATTTTGCCCACCCGCCTGTCCCCTGTCCTCACCCATTTCTAAACAGTTACCAGGTTGGGGCATAGTCTCCTCCAATCCTGCCTGGGGTATCTAGACCCAACTTGCTTTCTCTTTTCTTTTTTTTTTTCTTCTTTCTTTCCTTCTTTCCTTTCTTCCTTCTCTTTCTTTCTTTCTTTCCAGAGAGAGAGAGAGAGAGAACACATGTAGGGGGAAAGGCAGATGGAGAGGGAGAAGCAGACTCCACGTTAAGCAAGGAGCAGGATGTGGGACTCGATCCCAGGACCCCGGGATCATGACCTGAGCCGAAGGCAGACGCTTAACTGAGTGAGCCACCCAGGCGCCCCTACACCCAGCTTTACATGTGAGTTTACAGAAAGTACTCAGCCGAAGACACTTTTCCCTTTCTTTTCAAAGATGGGATTAGGCTATTAATATTGATCTGCTTTTTTTCCACTCAGTAATATATCATGGACATTTTTTCAGTTCCGTGTTTATAGATCTACTTTATCCTTTTAAATCACAGCATAGAATCCCATTACATGTATGCACATGATTTTCGGTATGACAGTGTTGCCAAAAACACTTGCCTCTAAATCTGTAAGTACGTACTTGCATCGACCTCTCAGGGGTGGTTCCAGGCTTGCTATGGTTCTGTGTGATTCGTGCCTGGTAGTAGGATGGTTAATTCCACGGAGGGGGTACATGGATGGAACATTTTAGTACCTGCTGTCAAATTACTTCCCTAAGGGGTTGCACCAATTTATAGCCACCCCCCCCCCAGCCCCACACCAGACAGAGGATGTGTGTGTGTGTCCCCAAGGGCCCCCGGCACTGGGCTCCATTGGTCTTTAAACTGTCTGCTCCCCTTTCTCCTTCATAAAACCCAAGGCTTACCCTGCTGGGACAGAAGAGGCTGAGCGAGATGGTGTGGCTGGGAGCATTGTGTCCCCCCACCAGGATGTCCACACCGCAGTACCCTGTGGATGGTACCTACCAGGCAGAAGGGCTTTGCAGAGGTGATGAGGGTTTGTGGCCTTGAGGCAGGGGGAAGGTCCTGGGTGGCCTGGTTGGGCCGCATCTCACCATGTGAGTCCCAAACAGCAGAGAACCTTCTCTGGCTGTGATCAGAGCAAGAGATGGCCCTGGAAGTAGGGTCACAGAGATGTGACACTGCAGGCTTTGAAGATGGACACGGAGGTGGGGAGCCAAGGACTGTGGGAGCAGGACGTGGTTTCTCCCCTGGGGCCTCCAGACCAGGAAGCAGCCTGGCGGCCACCTGGATTTTAACCAGGGAGCCCCAGGGGGGACTTCTGCCCATAGCATGGCACAGGGATGACTTCATCAGCTGGTGATCAGCTCTGATGGCAGCACTAGCAAAGGAAATCGGTGGGAAGCCCAGAGCTGCTGGTTGCCACTCTCCCCTGACCAGTCTTCCCTAGATCCTCTTCCTGGGAGGAGCCCTGTGCCCTCTCTGGCCTCCTCACCGCACCCCGACCACACCAGGCTCCTTCCTGCTTCTGGGATGATTCTCCCACGGAGAATCCTCCCTTTGAACGGGGTCCTTCACCTCCCTCCCCGCCTGCTCCCCCACGCTGAAGCCTTCCAGAGCCCAGGCGGACCACAGAAAGCTCTCCTTCCTGTGATGGAGGCAGTTGGGCTCACCTGTGTCTCCAGGCAGAGTCTGGAAGCTGAGCAGGCCAGTGGGCAGAGGCAGGACAGTGTTCCCAGCCCGAGGAACAATGCATCCATGTGAGGCTGTGAAGGTTAGAATGGACGGCTTACTTGTGAGCAGCTACCAAGGGTCACAGATGTGATGGGCTGGCCTTCCATCCTGGTCTGTCCAGGCTGCCCTCACAAAATCCCATATGTTAGGGAACTTAACAGCAATCTCATGCTTTTATTTCATGTCTCTCCCCCTCAGCAAGGATGGGAATGTCTTCCCACATCAACATTTGTAAATCCACATTGTCCTTTTCAAGAACTGCATAGTTGGGGCGCCTGGGTGGCTCAGTGGGTTAAAGCCTCTGCTTTTGGCTCAGGTCATGATCCCAAGGTCCTGGGATCAAGGTCCTGGGATCGAGCCTGGCATCGGGTTCTCTGCTCAGCAGGGAGCCTGCTTCCCCCCCCTCCCCCGCCTGCCTCTGCCTACTTGTGATCTCTGTCAAATAAATAAATAAAATCTTAAAAAAAAAAAAAAAAGAACTGCATAGTTTTCCATGGATACGTATCGTGTGTTTTCCTAATCCCAGTTCAGGACACAAACAACACTATAAAATTGGGGGGAAGGGGGCGCCTGTGGCTCAGTCGGTTAAGGGTCTGCCTTTGCCTTGGACCAGATCATGATCTCTGGGTCTGAGGATCCCAAGTCAGGCTCCCTGCTCAGCGGAGAATCTGCTTCTCCCTCTTCCTCTGCCGCCTCCCAAATAAAATCTTTTTTTTTTTTAATCTTTGTGCACTTGACCAGTAATCTCTTGGGATAAATTCCTAGCAATGGCGTTGTTGGATCTAAGGCATACCCCCATGCCCTCTTCTTCCTCACCCGCTCTCTTCTGAGCCTGTCTCTACAGGAAGCAAAAGAAAAACATAAAAATTTTCCATCCAGGGCGCCTGGGTGGCTCAGTGGATTAAGCCTCTGCCTTCGGCTAAGGTCATGATCTCAGGGTCCTGGGATCGAGTCCCACATCGGGCTCTCTGCTCGGCGGGGAGCCTGCTTCCTCCTCTCTCTCTCTGCCTGCCTCTCTGCCTCCTTGTGATCTCTCTGTGTCAAATAAATAAATAAATAAATAAATAAAATATTTAAAAAAAAAAATTTCCATCCACCTGTACCCAAGCCATACAGTTTCCCTTCCTGGAGGCAACTAACATTATTATTTTCTAGACAATTCTGCCCAGGGGTAACCTAAATATATATTTCTCCCCAGCCCATTTTTCATGAAAATGGTAGCCGACTGTGTGCACGGTTCCACTTTTCTAGAACGTTTTAAATCCCAGGGTTTTAAATCTCCTTTCTTGCCTGGATTGTCTCTGGACACGTGGTTCTCAGCTGGCAGGGCTGGGGTGCAGAGGGCCTCCGGGTGGGGCTGGTGCTCCCACAGAGACTGGGGACAGCCCTGCTCATGGCTCCCCTCTGACCGCAGAGCTGGATGCTAAAGGGAGTGTGGCCCTTCCACCAGTGTCCTGCCAAGTCCATGTCTGGAGCTGCCCCCGCTCTCCAAGGGGAGATGCCGTCCCTCACCTCCCAACCTTGGCTGTGGATTATTTATAGCCATCCCAGTCACCACTTAGCCTGGCAGCCTGTCATTTGGGAGCCTGACCAAGTCCCCAGCAGACGCTCAGACTTCGAGATGGCCTCTTCAACGTGCCCTTGGGCAATGCCCTGTAGCCAGAAGTCTCTTCTGCAAATTAAAGTCAGGGCTCAGTGCTACGGAACCAAAACCGGGGTAAGAGAGGATCTGAGGCCTCTGGATTTCCTGCACCTGCCTCTCTACCACTGAACTAGAGTCGGTTATCCTGGAAGTACGCTTGTGCTGTCTCTTCTCAAAGGAGATGAGTTAGTGCTGTGTGTGAGGCTGACTTTCCAACAGCGAGGCTCGGGGAGCAGCAGGGGAGGCCACTGGGGCTCGGGGTAACCTCCGGTGAAGGTTCGTGTACAGTTGTGGGGATGCCGCCTTTCCTGGCCAGCCGGGCTTGGCAGCATGACATGTTGCACGCTTTCCTGCCTCGAGGAAGACTCGAGACCCCTTATGTGCCCGCCATGCTTCTTTGCTAAAACTCAGCTTCCACCGTGCCACTCCCCTAACAGCCACAAGACGAGCCCCAGCTCCTCCAGACGGAGGAGATCTAGTGTATCACTGAGGCCTTATCGAGAACAGACACAGCTCCAACTGGTTTGCTTTCAGCAGAATTCCGCTTATTTAATGAGTGGTTAGCGCCTCGATATACCAGAAACCCTAACAAAAGAAAAAAAGAAGGCTTTGTCATAAAATAAAATCAGAAACTGGTTGAACGGGTGGCTCAGTGGGTTAAAGCCTCTGCCTTCGGCTCAGGTCATGATCCCAGGGTCTGGGTTCGAGCCCCGCATCGGGCTCTCTGCTCAGCAGGCAGCCTGCTTCTCTGCCTGACTCTCTGCCTACTTGTGATCAAAAAAATAAATAAAATCTTTAAAAAAAAAAAAAGAAACTGGTTGAACTTATTTGCCACATTGTCCTTTGCTTACTGGCGGCTGAGAAATAGGTCCCTTTTTCTGGCGTCATCTACTCTGCGTGGTGAAGGTTTTGTGGTTATTTGATGCTCACAACATCCTTGGGAGGTGGGCATGCTTCACAGGGGTTCCAGATGAGGAAATGGAGGCTTAGATTTGGGCCAGGAGCTTTGCCCAGCCCAGAGCCCCTTTGGGGCGCATTATCTAATG
>PISX010036935.1:0-11498 GCA_004024625.1 Mellivora capensis | reverse complement strand
TCTTCTCTAGTTCACATGGAACATTCTCCAGAATAGATCACATCCTGGGTCACAAATCAGGTCTCCACCAGTACGAAAAGATTGCGATCATTCCTGCATATTTTCAGACCACAATGCTCTAAAGGTGGAACTCAATCACAAGAGGAAAGTTGGAAAGAATTAAAATACATGGAGGCTAAAGAGCATCCTACGAAATAAAAAATGAATGGGTCAACCAGGAAATTAAAGAGGATTGAAAAAAATTATGGAAACAAATGAAAATGAAAACACAACTACTCAAAATCTTTGGGACACAGCAAAGGCAGTCCTGAGAGGAAAGTATATAGCAATACAAGCTTTTCTCAAGAAACAAGAAAGGTCCCAAACACACAACTTAACCCTATACCAAAAGAAGCTGGAGAAAGAACGGCAAAGAATGCCTAAACCCAGCAGGAGAAGAGAAATCATAAAGATCAGAGCAGAAATCAATGAAATAGAAACAAACAAACAAACAAACAAAAAACAATGGAACAAATCAATGAAACTAGGAGCTGGTTCTTTGAAAGAATTAATACGATTAATAAACCCCTGGCCAGACTTATCAAGAAGAAAAGAAAAAGGACCCAAATTAATAAAATCATTAATGAAAGAGAAGAGATGACAACTAATACCCAAGAAATACAAACAATTATAGAACATATTATGAGCAACTATACGCCAGCAATTCTGACAATCTGGTAGAAATGGATGCATTCCTAGAGGCATATAAACTACCAAAGCTGAACCAGGAAGAAATAGAAAACCTGAACAGACCCATAACCAGTAAGGAGTTTGAAGCAGTCATCAAAAATCTCCCAAAAAACATGAGTCCAGCACCAGATGGCTTCCCAGGGGAATTCTACCAAACATTTAAAGAAGAATTAGAAGAATTAGAATTAGAAGAATTATTCTCCTGAAATTGTTCCAAAAAATAAAATGGAAGGAAAACTTCCAAACTCATCTTATGAGGCCAGCATTACCTTGGTCCCCAAACCAGACAATGACCCCATCAAAGAGAAGAATTACAGACCAATATCCTTGATGAACATGAATGCAAAAATTCTCACCAAAATACTAAACAATAGGATCCAACAGTTCATCAAAAGAATTACACACCACGACCAAGTGGGATTTATTCCTGGGCTGCAAGTTTGGTTCAACATCAGCAAATCAATCAATTTGATACACTACATTAATAAAAGGAAGAACAAGAACCATATGTTACTCTCAATAGAGCCTGAAAAAGCATTTGGCAAAGTACAGCATCCTTTCTTGATCAAAACTCTTCAGAGTGTAGGATAGAGAGTACATACCTCAATATCATCAAAGCCATCTATGAAAAACCCATAGCAAATATCATTCTCAATGGGGAAAAACTAAGAGCTTTTCCCCTAAGGTCAGGTACGTGTCAGGGATGTCCACGATCACCACTGCCATTCAACATAGTACTAGAAGTCCTAGCCTCAGCAATGAGATAACAAAAAGAAATAAGAGACATCTGAATCTGCAAGGAAGAAGTCAAACTCTCACTCTTTGCATATGATATGATACTTTCTGTTGAAAACTCAAAGGACCACTCCAAAACTGCTAGAATTCATACAGGAATTCAGTAAAGTGTCAGGATATAAGATCAATGCACAGAAATCAGTTGCTTCTATACACCAGCAGCAAGACAGAAGAAAGAGAAATAAAGGAGTCAATCCCGTTTACAGTTGCACCCAAAACCATAAGATACCTAGGGATAAACCTAAGCAAAGAGGCAAAGACTCTGTACTAAGAAAACTATAAAGTACTCATGCAAGAAATTAAGGAAGATACAAAGAAACGGAAAAACTTTACGTGCTCATCGATTGAAAAAACAAATACTGTGAAAATGTCTATGCTATCTAAAGCAATCTACACATTTAATGCAATCCCATCAAAATCCCATCCATTTTTTGTCAAAGAAAAGGCACAAATAATCCTAAAATTTATATGGAACCCGAATAGCCAAAGGAATGTTCAAAAAGAAAGCCAAGGTTGGTGCCATCACAACTCTAGACTCCAAGCTCTATTACAAAGCTGTAATCATCAGGACAGTATGGTACTGGCACAAAAACAGACACATAGATCAATGGCACAGAATAGAGAGCCCAGAAAAGGACCCTCAACTCTATGGTCAACTAATCTTTGACAAAGCAGGAAAGAATGTCCAATGGAAAAAACAGTCTCCTCAACAAATGGTGTTGGGAAAATTGGACAGCCACGTGCAGAAGAATGAAACTGAACCATTTCCTTACACCACACACAAAAAATAGACTCAAAATGGATGAAAGACCTCAATGTGGGACAGGAATCCAACAAAATCCTTGAGAAACACAGGCAGCAACCTGTTTGACCTCAGCCACAACTTCTTCCTAGAAACATTGACAAAGGCAAGGGAAGTAAGGACAAAAAATTAATTATTGGGACTTTATCAAGATCAAAAGCTTTTGCACAGAAAAGGAAACAGTCAACAAAACCAAAAGGTAACTGACAGAATGGGAGAAGATATTTGCAAATGATATATCAGATAATGGACTAGTATCCAAAATCTATAAATAACTTATGAAACTCAGTGCCCAAAGAACAAATGATCCAATCAAGAAATGGGCAGAAGACTTGAACAGACATTTCTGCAAAGACATCGAGATGGCCAACAGACACATGAAAAAGTGCTCCACATCACTCGGCATCAGGGAAATACAAATCAAAACCACAATGAGACACCACCACCTCACACCAGTCAGAATAGCTAAAATTAACAAGTCAGGAAATGACAGATGTTGGTGAGGATGCAGGAAAGGGGAACCCTTCTACACTGTTGATTTAAATGCAAGCTGGTACAGCTACTCTGGAAAACAGTATGGAGATTCCTCAAAAAGTTGAAAATAGAGTTACCCTATGACCCAGCAATCACCTACTGAGTATTTACCCTAAAGATACAAATGTAGTGATGCAAGGGGGGGGTTACACCTGAATGTTTATAGCAGCAATGTCTACAATAGCCAAACTATGGAAAGAACCTAGATGTCCATCAATAGATGAATAGATAAAGAAGATATCACTCACACACACACACACACACACACACACACACACACTGGAATATTATGCAGCCATCAAAGAAATGAAATCTTGCCATTTGCAACAATGTGGATGGCACTAGAGGGTATATTATGCTATGCAAAATAAGTCAATCAGAGAAAGACAATTATCATATTATCTCTCTGATACAAGAGGAATTTGAGAGGCGGAGGGGGGGGAGTCGTGGGTGGTAGGGAAGGAAAAAATGAAACAAGATGGGCTTGGGAGGGAAACAAACCAGAGACTCTTAATCTCAGGAAACAGACTGAGGGTTGCTGGGGAGTGGGGGGTAGGGAAAGTGTGGTTGGGTTATGGACATTGGGGAGGGTATGTACTACACAGAGTGCTGTGAAATGTATAACCCTGATGATTCACAGACCTGTACCCTGGGGCAAATAATACATTATATGTTAATTTTTAAAAGTTAAATAGAAAAGAATATCTCGTGAATATCACCTTTAGTCAATATTTAGTGGTTCTTCTTATAGAATTCCTATGACTTTTTCTAAACTACCTCTATGGTCTTATGATATTTTTACACATTACAAGATTTTGAATGTGTGTGTGTGTGTGTGTGTGTGTGTGTGTTAGTGTGCACACATGCTTGTATAAACAGGCTTTATCTTTAATAATAGAAAATAGCACATTAAAGATAGTATATAAATATGTAACTAACTCAGAAGTAAAAATCTAGCCTGTTAGGTTTTACTTCTCTGAGAAATGTATTTTGTATATAGAACATTTCAGAGTCACTTGTTTAATTCACAGCAGTTAAACTGTTAAATCTTTTCTCCTTGCATAAAAAAAATTACTAAATGTTAATATTTAACCAGGCCAGGGAATAAATAGCATAATTCTTAATTACACTCCAATGACATTTACATCTCACTTGGTTTTAAAATCTTGGCACATTTTTGCTGGCAATTCTCATTTCTTAAAATATAAAATATATTTTAAAATATAAAATATAAGTATTTATTATGTTTCATGTCTTTTCCATGAATATAGCTCTCTGGAAAATAGTACATCTCAAAGCCACTTGCTGTTTATTATGATGAATGGATGTAGATATGACAAACAGTACTAAAGTACACATTTTATTTTTCTTTTTGATTCCTTTTACAGTAAGTTCCACAATGTAGGTAGCCCAAATTAAGCATGTTTGCTAAATTTTAAAATGTCTTCTTGCCAGTGATTATATGAATGACTATACTTGAACTGGTCTCAATAAACAATTATTTTGGTGGGCCTTTATGTCTCAATGCAAGGAATTCACTGCAAAATCAATAAGGCTCATGAAGTGCACTCAGAATTCCAATAGAGACACTAATATTCATTATTTCAGGACTTCACAGAATTTCATAAATTTCTTAGTGAAATTAAAATGCACTCCAGTACAGATGATTTAACAAAATAGGGATGGGAGCAATTATAATTTATAAATGAAATGTATTACTAAGAAAATCAATTTTTTGCTATGATAAAGATTTGACCTTCCAGTGCCATTACAGAAAGTCATACAGCATGAAACTCTGTGTCAGGGAGAAGCCAGCATTCTCCTACAGTATTTCTGTTTGTAACATAAGGGAGCCCCATACCAGCTGCATGCAGTATTACTTCATGAGTATCTAACTGTATTTAAATCATTTATATATTACATTTTACAAATGTGATAAGGAAATGTGTTCTTTTGCATTCACAGTTAAGAGTCAGAACAGATGGTGAAAGACTCACTTTAAACTAATATGGGCATTAAAATAACTGATATTGCATGCATTCCTTGATATAACAGAAGTTTAGTTCACTATAAAATGGGCTTGTAACTTTCTGGAATATATTAAACATAATGTGTCTTTAGCAATAGTTTTTCTACATGAGGAAATTCGCTGTTAGAATTTATTCATAAGAATTTTTCAAACTTAAAAAAATGAAGTCATTCATTCAACAAATATTTACTGAGTGCTGTTATTTCAGACAATGTGCTTAGTATCAAGTTCGTTATAAAGATGAATGAGACATGGTCCTGCCTTGAAGACAAGATCACAATTTGGTAAAGAGAATGAGAACATAAAAAATAGTAACATATGGAACATTTGGAGCACCTCTATTTGCAATGACTGGGTTTGCAGTATTTTCATAGACTCCAGGATCTAAGTCTGCAGTTCTGGTATTTGCAACAAGTTGGCCATATAGCTTAGGTCTGGAGTCCAGCTGAGAAACTCTGCCCTTTTTTGTAGGCATAGAAAACTGAGAAGATATTAACTTATTATTCATACATTCACTATATATTTTCCATAAAAATAGCTTTAAAAAGTCAAAAGAATTTTAAAAAATACAAAAGTGAGCAATCGTTTGAAAAAATAAGAACATCTTTTCATATAATGAAATTCTACCTTAGTCTGATTATTTTGCTTGAGATCTTATCTTGTATATTGTCTTGCCAGGAGTAGATGATTTCTGCCATATTTTTGAAATATTTTGTACAAGGTCCAAGTTCTATTCAATTTTCTATAATTCCTAGCATTCATCTGGAATTTCCCTTGCCTCTAGGTTTTTCCAAATGCTATTGCCCTCACAAAGGACACATCATCTTTAATTTCGTTTTTGGTCTTTCTCTTTGTAAGCTCCTATTCATCCATTGGGACTTGACTTAAAAATCAATTTTTAGGTGTATCTTCTCTGACCTATAAATTAAGTTAGATTCACCTGAAATATCTTCATTTATAACTTTTAGTATTCCCTTAAGAACATTAATCTTGCTTTGTTTTAATTTCTTGCTTAGTATTCATCATGTACAGCAAGAATACAATCATTAGGTGCTTAATGAATATAGTAAAAAAAAACAACTATCATACACTTTCCCTCTGTGTTAAGTAAAATACTCCCTTCCTTGGCTAATTTTTTTCTGTACCAGTGTCTACTGGGAATAAGAGCTTTAGACACAGGTAGAAAAGATTGCAAATTTTAAGTTTTAAAATACATACTAAAAAATGCTTTATTTAAATCAATACATCATAATGTATTGATTTACTAGCTATATCCAGTTCTTTATGCTATTTCAGAAATGTTGCTGTTACTTAAGAAAGCAGCACCACAGAGTTAATGAGTCTTTAATTAAGCCAGCCTTCTCTCCGGGCACTTTTTTAGTTTGTTCATCATCTTGTTTCTTCACAGGTGTTGCCATACTGTAAGACAGTATGACTTGGGAAGCAGCTTTACATAATTTTTTCCTTGATACATCATTGACAATTTCAATCAAAGTTTACTAGGTGATTTGGAGAATATGGGACAGTTTAACCACATAGAATATCATTCAGGGCTGCTGCTCAGTCTTCTGCTAATCTAATGAAACTCTAAAGTTATAGGAAAATTGTTTACTTAAAACATTAAAGAATCATTTTGCAGTATTTAAGTAAGAAAGAATAAGCAGTGGGAATAGAGAAAATTGCATCTGTACTTCTTGAAATGATTTTATATTGAAATCACTGAATATGGAAGTCATGATCATTCAAACATGTGCACCTGCTTATATTTGATTGTAACATCAGTGTTTCAAATAACCATCTATACTCTCAATATATACCTAATTCATCTGCACTAAAATTTTATTTCGATGATTGTATATTCAAATTTCTGCAGATGTTCTTGGAGAAAATGTTTATGAAAATAAGCTCCTCTAGATGTGAACCTTCAAAATTTACAAGAGCAAAATAACCCTAACCATCTAAATATATTCAGCTTTTTTCCAAATAAGTACTTATTGTTTATTCAGTTCAATTCTCTTAAAAAAGTATATCTATAAAAATATTAAACCTAAACTAAAATTCACATAAATATTATTCCTAAGTTATCTAAAGAAAATAAATTAATCGTTTATTAAATATTAGTATCATTTCACTTACATTTGGCAAACAAATTTATGACTTTGATATAAGATTCAGCTTACTACTCAGATATGAATAATACATTTTATTTACATAATACATAATACTATATAAAATGCCTTGATATTCACAATATTTCATTGGATCATCTATCAACTCTGATAGGTGTTAGAATTACCATTAAGTCTATATTACAGGTGAGAAATTCAGGTTAAAAGCAGTTAAGTAATTTACCATAAGTCAAGTAAGTAGTAAATGATGGACATGAGGATTAACTCTGGGTTTTCTATATTAATGTCTGATGTTCTTTATACTGAAAAATACTTTCATTTCTACATGATGCTAAATCTTTAGAAATTCATATAATTTCTGTTGATTTCTATAAGTTTCCAAGTTGTATAATTTTCACTGATCTTCATATATTTATATGAATTAGCTATATAGCATATAATACATCAATATATTTCATATATTTTATTTACATTTTAAAAAACTACAAGGCTTTGCTATGACTAGGGCTTTTCAAGCTGATTTAGAGGCATAGTAATACTTCCTAAATTCATTCATACAGCTATTTGATGATGATGATATTTCCCATCATTTTTTGAAGCCCCATGGGACCTAGCTGTGGTAACTCCTATTTTCTATTTATACCATGACATGTTTCAAATGTATATGCAGAGTAAAAATTTATTTCCTTAACTCAAAATTCATATACTTGGGGAGGAGCAAGATGGCAGAGGAGTAGGAGACCTAAATATCATTGGGTCCCAGGAGTTCAAATAGATAGTTATCAAACAATTCCAAACACCTACAAACTCAACAGGAGATAGAAGAGAAGAAGAGCAGCAAATCTAGGAACAGAAAAGCGACCACTTTCTGGAGGGTAGGATGATCACAGAAGTGAATCTGAGGCGATATACAGGAAGAGAGAACATAGGAGGAGGGGTCGGCTCCCAGCAAGTGGTAGAACAAACAGCAAGCACAAAATCAGAACTCTTAGAAGTCTTCTCAACTGAAGAACATCATTTCAGAGGTTAAGTTGGAGGGTGGAGCCCTTGCTAGGACAGGGTGGTCTCACGGGGGCTCACGGGGTCACATAAAGAGTAGGGGTATCTGAGTGTGGCAGAGATCCCAGGTATGAGAGTGGGGAAGCTGGCTACAAAGGCAGAACCAAGGATGGGGCTCTTAGCTTGTGGTTACCTTAAACCATGATCTGAGGCACAGCTGGGCCACTGCTCTTCTAGAAAGATCCCACAAGTGGCAGATCCTCCTCCAGGAGGAGTGGTGCAGGAGTGCACAGCAGGAATCTATTGGGTTTCAAGACTCCAAATGGGGCCCTGTGCCAGAGCTAGAAATGCTTGGTCACAGACCAGGTGAGCATGGAGTGCAGCCAGAGACCAGGGAGATGGGAAGGATTGACAGCTTTTCTCTGAGGGCGCACTGAGGAGTGGGGCCCTGAGCTCTCAGCAACTCTGGGCTGGAGATTAGGAAGCTGCCATTTTCATTCCTGTCCTTCAAAGCTCTAGAGAAAGTGTTCAGGGAACAAAAGTTCTGGAGAACAAACCCGAGCAGATTACTTAGCCTGGCCCCTGGCAAGGGTGTTGCAATTCCACCTCGGGCAAAGACATTTGAGAATCACTGCACCTCTCCCAGAAGATCAGCAAGAACATCCAGCCAAAACCATGTTCACCAATCAATGAGAATTATAGAACTCCAGAACTAGGGGAATACTGCACATAGAATTCATGTCTTTTTCCCCATGATTCTTTAGAGTTCCAAAGTTAAAGTTTTTAAATTTTTTTCTTCCTCTATTTTTAAAAATATTTTCTCTTTGCTATTTTAGCCTTTTTAAACTATATTATCTTATCACTACCTTTTTAAAAAATATTTTTAAATTTTCATTGTTATACTCATATTCTATCCCTTCATTGTATTTAGACTTATTTTCTGTATACATATAGGTCTTTCTTACTTTAAAATTTTGGGATGCAGTTTCTTCTAACAGATCAAAATATACCCTAAATCTAGTGCATGGCTTTGTTCTGGTTTCCACCCTGATTACATTTGCTCCTTTTTTTCTCTTTTTTTCAGTGAACTTCCTATCTTATCAACTCCTTTTTTAGACTATTTTTAAATGTTCATCTTTACACCCGTATTCCATCCCTTCATCATCTTTACCCTTATTTTTGTGTGTATTTTATATATATATAAGATTTTCTCTCTTTAAAATTTTAGGAGGCAGTTTCTTCTGACAGACGAAAATAAACTCAAAATCAAGTGTGTGGCTCTGTTCTATTCACTATATATAAATATATATAGCATTTTAAATTAATATACCTAAATTATTATTTATTAAATTATTAAATAATAATATCATTTTATTAAATCATTAAATAATTTTATATTTATATTATTTATGAATAATTGAATAATTAAATAATTAAATATTGAATAAATCATTAAAATAGTAAGTACATTATATGTAATATATAATATATATTTTATTAAATATTCATATCTATTTAATTAATTAAATATTTATTATATTTATATATGTGAGGAAAAATTATATATATAATTATATATAATATATAGTATAATAATACATATATTAATAATATATAATATTAATATTATATAATATATAATGATATATAATATATAATTATAATATATCTATATTATTTTTTCCTCCTTTCTTCTTACCCCCCCCCAAGTTTCAGACCTCTTCTGATTTAGTTACTTTATATTTTTCTGGGGGCATTGCTCATTCTGGGGGCATTGTTCTCCCATTCATCTATTCTTACCTGGATAAAATGATAAGGCGGAAAATCTCACCTCAAAAAAAGAACAAGAGAGGGACGCCTGGGTGGCTCAGTTGGTTGAGCGGCTGCCTTCGGCTCAGGTCATGATCCCAGAGTCCTGGGATCGAGTCCCACATCGGGCTCCTTGCTCGGCAGGGAGCCTGCTTCTCCCTCTGCCTCTGCCTGCCACTCTGTCTGCCTGTGCTCACTCGCTCTCTCTCCCTCTCTCTCTGACAAATAAATAAATTAAAAAAAAAAAAAAAAGAACAAGAGGCAGTACTGACAGCCAGGGACCTAATCAATACGGACATTGGTAATATGTCAGAACTAGAGTTCAGAATGACAATTATCAAGGTGCTAGCTGGACTTGAAAAAGACATGGAAGATATTAGAGAATCCCCTTCTGGAGAAATAAAAGCCCTTCTGGAGAAATAAAAGAATTAAAATCTAACCAAGTTGAAAGAAAAAAAAAAGTTATTAATAAGGTGCAATCAAAAATGGAGGCTCTAACTGGAGGATAAATGAGGCAGAAAAGAGAATTGGTGATATAGAAGACCAAATGACAGAGAATAAAGAAGCTGAGCAAAAGAGAGACAAATAACTACTGGACCACGAGAGGAGAATTCAACAGATAAGTGATACCATAAGGCAAAATAATATTAGAATAATTGGGATTCCAGATGAAGAAAGGGAAAGAGGGAAAGAAGTATATAGGAGCAAATTATAGCAGAGAATTTCCCTAATTTGGCAAAGGGAAAAAAACATCATAATCCAAAAACACAGAGAAGATCCCCTCAAAATCAATAAAAATAAGTTGACATCCTGTCAAAATTCGCAAGTCTCAGTGACAAGAAAAAGTCCTGAAAGCAGCTTGGGATGAGAGGTCTGTAGCATATAATGGTAGAAATATTAGATTGGTAACAGACCTATCCACAGAGACCTGGAAGGCCAGAAAGGACTGGCATGCTATATTCAGAGCATTAAATGAGAAAAATATGCAAAATTACTATATCCAGCTAGACTGTCACTGTAAATAGAAGGAAAGATAAAAAGCTTCCAGGAAAAACAAAAATTAAAGAATTTACAAACACCAAACCAGCCCTACAGGAAATACTGAAAGGTATCCTCTAAGCAAAGAGAAACCCTAAAAGTAATAGACCAGAAAGGAACAGAGACAGTATACAGTAACAGTCTCTTTACAGGAAATACAATGCACTAAAATCGTATCTTTCAATAGTTACCCTGAATGTAAATGGGCTAAATGCCCCAATCAAAAGACACAGGGTATCAGAATAGATAAAAAAACAAGACCCATCAATATGCTGTCTACAAGAAACTCATTTTAGACCCAAAAACACCTCCAGATTTAAAGTGAGGAGGTGGAAAACAATTTACCATGTTAACGGAGATCAAAAGAAAGCTGGGGTGGCAGTCCTTATATCAGATAAATTAGATTTTAAGCCAAAGACCATAAGAAGAGATGAGGAAGGACACTATATGATACTCAAAGGGTCTGTCCAACAAGAAGATCTAACAATTTTAAATATCTATGCCCCTAACATGGGAGCAGCCAATTATATAAACCAACTAAGAACAAAATCAAAGAAACCCATCCACAATAATACAATAATAGTGGGGACTTTAACAGCACCCTCACTGAAATGGACAGATCATCCAAGCAAAA
>PISX010036934.1:0-11406 GCA_004024625.1 Mellivora capensis | reverse complement strand
AAACAACAAGCATCTGCTCTTCGAATGAGTATGTAACAAATCAAATATCTACTGACCAAATTTCCATAGTCATCATACTAGTTTCCTTTAGCCACTGTAACAACCACAAACTTAGAAGCTTAAAACAATATTAACTTATTCTCAGACAGTAATGAAATCAGAAGTCTGAAAGGAGTTTTACAGGGGTAAAATCAAGGTGTCATCAGACCTTGTTACTTCTGGAAGCTCTAGTGGAGAATTTGTTCACTGCATTTTCATTTTAAGAGACCACCTACATTCCTTCACTCATAGCTTCTTCCTCCATTTTTGAAGCTAGGAACATAACATTTAAATGTTTTTCTTTCTTTCTTCATCATATCATCTTCCCTAATATAAGGACCCTTACGATTATAATGGGGCCACATGGGTGATCCAGAATAATCTCCCCATTTTAAGATCCTTAACTTAATTACATCTGCAAAGTTCCTTTTGACATATAAATCAGCCCAAAGGATCACATCTAACCACACAAAATCTATTCACCCCCATCTCAACATTCTCCCATCTCAACATTATAACATCAATTTAAATTCAGAATCTCATCTAAATCTTATCAGCTAAAAAGTTCCAAATCTCAGGACTTGGAGGTCAAGATGGTGGAGGAGTAGCAGACTGAGATGACATCAGGTCACAGGAGTTCAGATATCAAACCATACTTAACACCTACAAACTGAACAGAGATTGAAGAGAAGAAGAGCAACTCTAGAAACAGAAAATCAACCACTTTCTGAAAGGTAGGATGTGCAGAGAAGTGAATCCAAAGTGACAGGAAGATAGACTGCAGGGGGGGAGGGCCTGGCTCCCAGCAAGCAGTGGAGCAACAGAGTACAAAATCAGAACTTTTAGAGGCCTGTTTCACTGAGTGACGAGGCTCCAGAGGCTAATTGGGGGTGGAGCCCTTGAAGAAACAGGGTGGTCTCGGGTCCCGTGGGGTCACAGAAGGATCAGGGTGTTTGAGTATAGCAGAGCTCCAAAAAGGCATAGAAGATATTACAGAAACCCTGTCTGGAGAAATAAAAGCCCTTTCTGGAGAAACAAAAGAACTAAAATCTAACCAAGCTGAAATCAAAAAAGCTATTAATGAGGTCCTTTCAAAAATGGAAGCTATTGGGGCGCCTGGGTGGCTCAGTGGGTTGGGGCCTCTGCCTTCGGCTTGGGTCATGATCTCAGGGTCCTGGGATCGACCCCCGCATTGGGCTCTCTGCTCGGTGGGAGCCTGCCTCCCCTTCTCTCTCTGTCTGCCTCTCTGCCTACTTGTGATCTCTGTCTGTCAAATAAATAAATAAAATCTTTTAAAAAATGGAGGCTATTACTGCAAGGATAATTGAGGCAGAAGAGAGAATAGTGATATAGAAGACCAAATGATGGAGAATAAAGAAGCTGAGCAAAAGAGAGACAAACAACTACTGGACCACGAGGGGAGAATTCAAGAGATAAGTGATACCTTAAGGTGAAACAATATTAGAATAATTGGGATTCCAGAAGAAGAAGGGGGGGGCGGAATGTATATTGGAGTGAATTATATTAGAGAATTTCCCTAATATGGCAAAGGGAACAAGCATCAAAATCCAGGAGGCACAGAGAACCCCCCTCAAAATCAATAAGAATAGGTGCACATCCTGTCTTCTAATAGTAAAACTTATAAGTCTTAGTGACAAAGAGAAAACCCTGAAAGCAGCTCAGGAAAAAAAGGCCGTAACATAAAATGGTAAAAATATTAGATTGGCAGCAGACTTATCCACAGAAACCTGACAGGCCAGAAAGAACTGGCATGATATATTCATTACACCTAATGAGAAAAACATGCAGCCAAGAATACTGTATCCAGCTAGGCTATCATTGAAAATAGAAGGAGGGATGAAAAGCTTCCAGGACAAACAAAAATGAAAAGACTTTGTAAGCACCAAACCAGCTCTACAGGAAATACTGAAAGTGGTCCTCTAAGCAAAGAGAGAGCCTAAAAGTAGTAGACTGGAAAGGAACAGAGACAATATACAGTAACAGTCACCTTAAGGCAATACAATGGCACTAAATTCAGATCTTTCAATAGTTACCCTGAATGTAAATGGGCTAAATGCCACAATCAAAAGACAAAGGGTTTCAGAATGGATAAAAAAACAAGACCCATCAATATGTTGTCTGCAGGAAACTCATTTTAGACCTGAAGACATCCCCAGAGTTAAAGTGAGGGTGTGGAAAACAATTTGCCATGCTAATGGACATCAAAAGAAAGCTGGGGTGGCAATCCTTATATCAGATCAATTAGATTTTAAGTCAAAGACTATAATAAGAGATGAGGAAGGACATTATATCATACTCATAGGGTCTGTCCAACAACAAGATCTAACAATTTTGAATATCTATGCCCCTAACATGGGAGCAGACAAATCTATAAATGAATTAATAACAAAATCAAAGAAACATATCGACAATAATACAATAACAGTAGGGGACTTTAACACCCCCCTCACTGAGAAGAACAGATCATCCATGCAAAAGATCAACAAGGAAATAAAGGCCTTAAATGATACACTGGACCAGATGGCATCACAGTTATATTCAGAACATTCCATCCCAAAGCAACAGAATACAAATTCTTCTCATGTGCACATTGAACATTCTCCAGAATAGATCACATCCTGGGTCGCATATCAGGTCTCAACTGGTACTAAAAGATTGGGATCATTCCCTGCATATTTTCAGACCATAAGGCTCTGAAGTTAGAACACAATCACGAGAGGAAAGTTGGAAAGAACTCAAATACATGGAGATGAATAAGCATCCTACTAAAAAATGAATGGGACAACCAGAAAATTTAAGAAGAATTGAAAAAATTCATGGAAACAAATGATAATGAAAACACAACTGTTCAAAATCTGTGCGACACAGCAAAGGCAGTCCTGAGAGGAAAATATATAGCAATCCAGGCCTATCTCAAGAAATAAGAAAGGTCTCACGTGTACTACCTAACCCTACACCTAAAGAAGCTGGAGAAAGAACAGCAAAGTAAGCCTAAACCCAGCAGGAGAAGAGAAATCATAAAAATCAGAGCAGAAATCAGTGTAATAGAAACCAAAAGAACAGTAGAACAAATCAACAAAACTATGAGCTGGTTCTTTGAAAGAATTAATAAGATTGATAAACCCCTGGCCAGACTTATCAAAAAGAAAAAAGAAAGGTCCCCAATTAATAAAATCATAAATGAAAGAGGAGAGATCACAACCAACACCAAAGAAATACAAACAATTATAAGAACATATTATGAGCAACTATACGCCAGCAAATTTGACAATCTGGAAGAAATGGATGCATTCCTAGAGACATATAAACTACCAAAACTGAACCAGGAAGAAATAGAAAACCTGAATAGACCCAAAATGAGTAAGGAGATAAAAAATCTCCCAACAAACAAAAGCCCAGGGCCAGACGGCTTCCCAGGGGAGTTCTACCAAATATTTAAATAAGAATGAATACCTATTCTCCTAAAACTGTTCCAAAAATAGAAATGCAAGGAAAACTTCCAAACTCACTTTATGAGGCCAGCATTATCTTGATCCCAAAAAACAGACAAAGACCCCATCAAAAAGGAGAATTACAGACCAAATCCTTGATGAACACAGATTCAAAAATTCTCACCAAAATCTAAACAATAGGATCCAACAGTACATTAAAAGGATTATTCACCATGACCAAGTGGAATTTATTCCAGGGCTGCAAGGTTGGTTCAACATGTGCAAATCAATCAATGGGATACATACAATACATTAATAAAAGAAAGAACAAGAACCATCTGATAGTCTCCATAGATGCTGAAAAATCGTTTGACAAAGTACAGCATTCTTTCTTTATCAAATCTCTTTGAAGTGTACGGATAGAGGGTACATACCTCAATATCATCAAAGCCATCTGTGAAAAACCCACAGCAAATATTCTCAATGGAGAAAAACTGAGAGCTTTTCCCCTAAGGTTAGGAACGTGGCAGGAATGGCCATTATCACCACTGCTATTCAAACAGTACTAGAAGTCCAAGCCTCAGCAATCAGACAACAAAAAGAAATTAAAGGCATCCGGATCAGAAAAGAGGAGGTCAAACCATCACTCTTTGCAGACTGGAAAACCCAAAAGACTCCACTCCAAATCTGCTAGAATTTGTACAGGAATTCAGTAAAGTGTCAGGATATAAAATCAATGCACAGAAATCTGTTGCATTTCTATACACCAACAAGACAGAAGAAAGAGAAAGTAAGGAGTAGATCCCATTTATAATTGCATCCAAAACCATAAGACACCTAGGAATAAACCTAACCAAAGAGACAAAGAATCTGTACTCAGAAAACTATCAACTACTCATGAAAGAAATTGAGGAAGACACAAAGAAATGGAAAAATGTTCCATGCTCATGAATTGGAAGAACAAATATTGTGAAAATGTCTATGCTACCTAAAACAATCTACATGTTTAATGCAATCCCTGTCAAAATACCATCCTTTTTGTTTTTTTTTTTTCAAAGAAATGGAACAAATAATCCTAAAATTTATATGGAACCAGAAAAGACCAAGAATAGCCAGAGACATGTTGACAAAGAAAGCCCAAGTTTGTGGCATCACAATTCCAGACTTCAAGCTCTATTACAAAGCTGTCATCATCAAGACAGTATGGTCCTGGCACAAAAACAGACACATAGATCAATGGAACAGAATAGAGAGCCCAGAAATGGACCCTCAACTCTCTGGTCAACTAATCTTTGACAAAGCAGGAAAGAATGTCCAATGGAAAAAAGACAGTCTCTTCATCAAATGATGTTGGGAAAATTGGACAGCCACATGCAGAAGAATGAAACTGGACCATTTCCTTACACCACACACGAAAATAGACTCAAAATGGATGAAAGACCTCAATGTGAGACAGGAATCCATTCAAATCCTAGGGGAGAACACAGGCAACAAGCTTCTTCGACCTCAACTGCAACAACTTCTTCCTAGAAACATCGCCAAAGGCAAGGGAAGCAAGGGCAAAAATGAACTATTGGGACTTCATCAAGATCAAAAGCTTTGGCACAGCAAAAGAAATAGTCAACAAAACAAAAAGACAACTGACAGAATGGGAGAAGATATTCACAAATGACATATCATATTAAGGGCTAGTATCCAAAATCCATAAAGTAATTATCAAACTCAACAACCAAAGAACAAATAATCCAATCAAGAAATGGGCAGAGGACATGAACAGACATTTCTGCAAAGAAGACATCCAAATGGCCAACAGACACATGAAAAAGTGCTCCACATCACTCGGCATCAAGGAAATACAAATCCAAACCACAATGAGATACCACCACACACCAGTCAGAATGCTTAAAATTAAAGTCAGGAGTAATAATAATAAAATAAAAGTCAGGAAATGATGGATGTTGGTGAGGATGAGCAGAAAGGGGAACCCTCCTACACTGTTGGTGGGAATGCAAGTTGGTACAGCCACTCTGGAAAACGGCATGGAGTTTCCTCAAAAAGTTGAAAACAGAGCTACCCTATGACCCAGCAATCGCACTACTTAGTACTTGCCCTAAAGATACAAATGTACTGATCTGAAGGGACTGTGTACCCAAATGTTTATGGCAGCAATGTCCACAATAGTCAACCTATGGAAAGAACCTAGATGTACATCAAAAGATGAATGGATGAGGATGAGGTGGTATATATATTCAGTGGAATACTATGCAGCCATCAAAAGAAATGAAATCTTGCCATTTGCAACTATGTGGATGGAACTAGAGGCTATTATGCTGAGCGAAATAAGTCAATTAGAGAAAGACAATTATCACATGATCTCCCTGATATGAGGAATTTGAGAGGCAAAGTGGGGGGTGGGGGTTAGGGAAGAAGAAAATAAAAGAAGATGGGATTGGGAGGGTGACAAACCATAAGAGACTCTTAATCTCACAAAACAAACTGAGGGTTGCCAGGGGGAGGGAGGTATGGAGACGGTGGTTGGATTATGGACACTGGGGAGGGTATGTGCTATGGTGAGTGCTGTGAAGTGTGTAAGCCTGACGATTCGCAGACCTGTAACCCTGCAGCAAATAATACATTATATGTTAATAAAAAAAATTAAAAGTCCCAAATCTCATCATCTAAATCAGGTAGGGGAGAAATTCTGAGTATAATTCATTTTGAAGCAAAATGTCTTATCATCTGTGAATCTCTGAAACTAGAAAACAAGTTATTTGCTCCCAAAGGAATGGGAGCAGTGGTAGGATGGGCATATAACAACAAATATAGATATCCCCAGTCAAAGAGGGAGGAATGAAAGGGAGGAAAGGGGGAGTAAACAGTTATAAGCAATTTAGAAAACCAACTGGTCAAAGTCCACTAGGTTTCAGGGACTAGGAATAATCCTTTATAGTTCTGAACTCCCTCCTCAGCCCTGTCCTTTGAGTCTTACCTACTTTTTAATAAAAGTTAACATATACTTGCAACTGCATAGTTGCATAAGCCTGTTTCTTGCCTGCAAGAATACATTCCTTTACAAATCCAACAACCTTCTTTTATCTTGTCTTCTCTTTGTACCTTTCAATCCTAATCAGCAATGTCTTCGCTAATATACCATCCTCACAGACCTTGTAGGTATCTCATGTATGTCACAGGGATTCATCCCATTAAACAAAAGCCTCCTCCACAGATCCTTCCTGGATAACCCTCTGGATTGTGCTGGGAAGGCTGAGGAGATCTATGAGATGCACACCTCAAAGAGCCCTGCGTCTGATGGAATACTCTGATTTTTTGATCCCGTGGACACTAGAAAAAAGATATCCAGTCACACTTTTGGCTTTCTCCCCAGGACACACTTTCTTGAGAGTGAATCTACAAATTTTAGCCTCTTTTTCAAACTAAACAGGCTTAGAATGTCTCAAATCATCACATCCTGCTTTCTTTTTGCTTAAAAGTTAGATTTTCCAGCTTTGTTTTATTGTTGACCTTTAGTTTTGTACCATTGTGGCTAGATAGTATACTGGGTATGATTTCAGTCTTCTTGTAATATTTGTTACATCTTTTTTTAATGCAATTTAACCAGGGGATTCTTCTGTGCGTACTTGAAGAAAATATGTATTCTATATTTCTTGGATGGAATGTTTTATATGTATCTTTTAGAGCCATATATTCTGAAGTATGCCTCAAGTAAAGAATGCTCTTATTGAAAAAAAAATGTTATTCACTCAATTTATCTTTTTTGCTATAGGTAGCAAGAAGAGAACACGCTGCACATTCAGCACTGTGCTTGGAAATCTCCTCAACTAAATATCCAAATTTGTCACTTACTACTTTGCTTTTGATATAACACAATTCTGCTAGACTTCCTGCTACTGTATAACACTTCCTTTCTTCCAGTTTTCAATAATATATTCCTCATTTATTTCTCAGTCTTTATCAGAAGCACCTTCAATAATATTCATGTCTACCAATATTCTATCTATGATTTGGGTATTCTGTAAGATGATATAGGTTTTCTCTACCATTCTCCTCACTTTGTTTCTGAACCCTCACAAGACTACGGACTCTGAAAAGCAACCTGAGGGTTTTGAAGGGGCGGGGGGTGGGAAGTTGGGGGAGCCAGGTGATGGGTATTACGGAGGCACGCATTGCATGAAGCACTGGGTGTGGTGCAAAAACTATGAATTCTGTTACGCTGAAAAGAAATTTAAAAAAAAAAAATAGTATCCGCCAAACTAAAAAAAAAAAAAAAAAAAAAAAAAAAGACCCTGGGCACTGTTTCTCATGGTGTACTAGGACAAGTCCTCCCATCAAGTGTCTATTAAAACTGCAGATTCCTGCGCCACAAAACCAAAGTGTGGGGATAGAGAACAAAAATCTGTATTTTTAAAATCAGTCTTCATGTGGCCATTCTCAGCACCAAAGCACACAAAACCAAGACAACCTCGATGAGCAATTAGAGCTGGGGTTATAGCCATCATACTCCAGACCTCTTTTAATAAGTAACATTTGTAACACTTCCTTGAGCATCTTGGATCATGAATAGAAAAATGTAACCTACTGGTGCATGTAGCACCAAAAAATCTGAATTCGTTCCTAAATGTAATAAAAATGAAAAATAAAACAATGGTAAGTTGTAACAACCAAAAAAAAGTAGTGCCTTTAATATCCATCTTTCTACAAACACTGTGACAATATAGGTATTTTTTAAGACAATATAGGTTTTTTCCTACCATTTCATCTTGTGAGCCCTCACTGACAGAATCTCTAGCATTCATATTTCTGTTCAAGGCAATATAGACTTTTCCTGTTATACTACTCAAAACTCTTCCAGCCTCTAGCTACTGCCCAATTCCAAAGACATTTCCATATTTTTATGTATTTGTTATAGCAACATCCTACTTCCAGCCACCAAAATCTGCATTAGTTTCCCGGGGCTGCCATAACATATTATCACACACTTAGTAGCTTAAAGCAACACAAATTTATACTTTTACACTCCTGGATGTCAAAAGTCCAAAATGATTCTCACTGGGCTAAAATCAAAATTTTGGCAGAGCTGGTTCTTTCTAGAGGTTCCAGGGGAGAATCCACTTCCTGGGTTTTGACCACCTGCATTCAGTTGTTCACGGTCATCATCACTTCAACCTCTGCTTCCATCATCACTTTTGCCTTTATTTTATAAAGACCATTGTGATTACACTGGACTCACCTGGGTAATCCAGGATATCTCTCCAATCTCAAGAGCCTTAATTTAACCACATCTGCAAAGTCTCTTTATCATGTAATGTCATGGAGTCAAGTTGTGAAGATCAAGATGTGGACATCTTTTAGGAGAACTAATCTTTGTACCAGAGCAATGTCCATTATTAACTAAATTATCTAAAATGTTTAACCCATATTTTCAGTTACATTGTTTTAAGCACTCCAGTTATTCACTACCCAAATTACTGAGCTAACATTTTGAATGTTGTTTCTTCTAAAAGTTTCAGCAAGAAGTTCAGCAACACAATAAGTCTATATATTGAATCACACAATTCCGAGAGCTGTTGAGATCTGAATAATTCCTTGACTCATTATTACTGTTTGGAGTATTTCCAAAGTACATAGTAGTTTCATTACAGGGAGAAAAAGTTAAATCCCTATCATAAAAATCATAACTATGCTGAAGCTGAAAGATACCTAATGAGTCATCTCACTGTCAGGGATGAGAAAAATAAGACCAGGGAAATTAAATGATTTATTTGATGACACAACTCTAATGTAGAGGACAGGGAGCATAAATTTATTTTAATAATATATAATGCCTAACTATGGAAATACATTTAAGAGCAAGCATACAGAAAGCTGCTGTGTTTCCATAAAAAGAATTCCCTAATCTCAGGCTCAGGTAGATTTTTATTTAGCCATTTGAACTTCTTAAATTTTCAGGCAAATATTAATAAAGTAGTTTTCTAAATGGCTAGGGGAGTTTAAAACAAACAATACCTGTTTAATGAAAACAGAGATATATTTACCAGAATGCTACACATGATGATTATCAGGCCCATAATAGAAGTTCTACTGTTGATGGTCTAATGAATGGTCTGGAAAAATTCCTGAAAGTTCATAGGTCCTACAAGTATTGCAGTTGTCTGATTTCCCTGGAGATAAGACAATTATCTCATGCTCTAATGGAATCCTAAGATAAATCTCTTGTAATAAATGTGCATGCCATAAAAGTGCTTTTAAGAAAACAGGTATATTTTCACGTTATTTTTTTAAAGCACCTAAACTAAATTATTGTTTCCAATGTTAATTATTCTTTTCAAAAACACCAAAACCACTGAGATACTTTTCAAATGTTAGTTTGATTACTAAATGTATATTAGGCTTATTGTTTTTTCTAATTATAAGAAAAGTAATAGAGATTCTGGGTCAAGATGGTGGAGAAGTAGCAGCTGAGCCGACATCAGGTAGCAGGAGATCAGCTAGATAGCTTATCAAACCATTGCGAACACCTACAAATCCAACAGGAGATCAAAGAGAGGAAGAACAGCAATTCTGAAAACAGAAAATCGGCCACTTTCTGGAAGGTAGGACTGGCGGAGAGGTGAATCGAAAGCGACGGGAGGATAGACCGCGGGGGAGGGGCCAGCTCCCGGCAAGCGGCAGAGCAATGGAGCACTAAATCGGGACTTTTAAAAGTCTCCTCCACGGAGAGGAGGCTAACCAGGGTGAAGCCCACATGGGGTCAGCGTGGCCCCAGGTCCCGCAGGGTCACAGAAGGATCGGGGGTGTCTGAGTGTCGCAGAGCTAGCAGGTATCGGAGCGGGAAGCCGGCCACATAGAGCCGAGGAGTGAGCTCTCAGCTCAGGGTTACCTTGAACCGGCCGCAGGCTGGGTGAGCTCGGAGCGAGGCCAGAGGCGAGGGAGATGGGAGTAGCCGGGGCTTTTCTCTGAGGAGTAGAGCCCCGAAATCTCAGCTCTTCCGGGCGGGAGACTAAGAGGCCGCCATTTTCATTCCAGTCCTCCAGACTCTATGGAAAGCGCTCAGGTAACAAAAGCTCCCAAAAGCGAAACCGAGAGGATTACTCAGCCCGGCCCCTGGTAAGGGCGGTGCAGCTCTGCCTCGGGCAAAGACACTTGAGAATTAATTCAATTTTTTCTTTAAAGGGCATTTTCCTAGGGTCTTTGCCACCCTTTTAGTATTTTCTTTGCTCCTTCATGTAATCTTATCTGGAAAAAATGACAAGGCGGAAAAACTCACCACAAAAAAAAGAACAAGAGACAGTACCAAAGGCTAGGGACCTAATCAATACAGGCATTGGGAATATGTCAGATCTAGAGTTCAGAATGACGATTCTCAAGGTTCTAGCCGGGCTTGAAAAAGGCATGGAAGATATTAGAGAAACCCTCTCTGGAGATATAAAAGCCCTTTCTGGAGAAATAAAAGAACTAAAATCTAACCAAATTGAAATTTAAAAAGCTATTAGTGAGTTGCAATAAAAAATGGAGGCTCTTACTGCTAGGATAAATGAGGCAGAAGAAAGAATTAGTGATATAGAAGACCAAATGACAGAGAATAAAGAAGCTGAACAAAAGAGGGACAAACAGCTACTGGACCACAAGGGGAGAATTCGAGAGATAAGTGACATCATAACATGAAACAACATTAGAATAATTGGGATTCCAGAAGAAGAAGAAAGAGAGAGGGGAGCAGAAGGTATATTGGAGAGAATTATTGTAGAGAATTTCCCTAATATGGCAAAGGGAACAGGCATCAAAATCCAGGAGGTGCAGAGAACCCCCCTCAGAATCAACAAGAATAGGTCCACACCTCGTCACCTAACAGTAAAATTTACAAGTCTTAGCGAGAAAGAGAAAATCCTGAAAGCAG